>VZTN01030918.1:19883-58896 GCA_013400515.1 Erpornis zantholeuca
TTGTCTTTGTATATCCTTTGCAATAAATAAACCTTCTTATTTCAATATTTGGCAAGGTGACAGACTCTAAAATGGAGCAGGAGAGATAATTGATATTTACAGGAGAAGAAGGTGCAGTTAAAAACAGGCAAACACTCCTCCATAAATAAGAGGTTCCTGTTGAAAAAGATTATTACCCAGATCTCTAGGTTGACTCCTGAAATCAAATCACCCTTAATGGATAATGTGAGTATTATTAGTGTGACGGGGGAAGCCATTGCAGACCTTGGGCTCTGGATTATGGAAGAAACAAGATTTGCTTCTGACCTCTCTTTTTGTCAGTTTAAAACAACAAAGAGATCATGGTTTACTCTTGGTAAGCTGAACTTTCCATAACAGCAAGGGTTTTTTTCCATGTACCTAAATATTCTTCTGCTCTGAACTGGAAGAGGATGCTGGATTGTTTAGAAAGAAGCTTCCTCCAGGTCTTGGTTCCTGTTGTGCTTAGCTATTCTCCAGAGATCTTAATATACACCCTGCACAGGGACAAGAAAAGGAAAACATTTTTCACCTGAACAAGAGAGTCTGGAGGAACAAAACTGTCTGGAATAAAAGCTGCGAATCTACACTTCAGATCACTCTGCTTGCACTTCTAGTCCAACTGATCAGGCATGCTGAAGTATTTACATTTCCCATCTGAATAGCAGTCCACATTGTTGTAGCTCACAGGAGGGTTTTTGGCTTCTGCCAGTCCAAATAGAATGATTCAAAACTGAATCATTTCCTGCAATTTTATTTCATAGCCGAATGCACACCACAGCAAGATAAGTCCACAAACACACGGAGTTACCTCCAGAAAACCCTCTAACCCTCTGGGCTGCTTCGAGTGGGAAGCCCTAAATGACTGAAGTAGGTTCTGTAGTTATTGTGGCGGGGAAATACTCCTGCAGGAGGTGGTCAGTAGCCAGCAGCAGCTGAGACAGCGCAGCAATCTCATGGCAACTGGATTTTCCACCAATTGCCAGAGAAGAAAAGGATGCTTCCCGAGCTCTGTCTCTCAGCTCTTTTAACTGAGGATCAATATCACAGAGACAGAGGGAGAGACACAAACAACCAGCAAACGGAAAAGCAACTGCAGCCTGCCACAGTGGCTGGGAAGGGAGATAAAAGCCTGCCGCACTCTGAAATCTAATATGCCCAGTCACCTGGAATGAGTGTCTCCCGAAAAGGGCAAGCCTGCTCAACATCCTCAGCCCACCCCCCTTCCAGAAGTGAAGCACCAGGATCTGGAAAGCTTTAGCCTTATTAGGCTCATTAAAAGCTAACTAGCAGTTAGGGCTCACGTGGAGATGAGGTGTCAGCAGGAGCAAGACCCTGTAAAATACGTGTGCAACCCATGTGCTGCACAACAGCCTCCAGAAGACACACGCTGTCTTTTTAGGAGCACATCAGGGACTGTGCTGCCTTGCAGCAGCCAGAATGCAGTTTTTGGGGTGCTGAAAGGTCTTCTGAGAAAGCAACCACTGAAAAAACACCTCGGGAGCAATGGGCTCTGCCAGAAGACTGAAGTTTCAGACCAGTGTAATGTGCCTTTAAAAAGTACCATGTCTACACCACTGTATTGCTTACTTTCTGAAGCTAAGCCAGAGGGATGTACATAGTAAGATCTTTGTCTCATTTCAGGGAGGATACAGGATAAAGATTCTGTGCCAGTAATCTTCCCTGGATTAATGGTTTCTCTTTTATCTGCTGTATTTCTGCTCAGATGTCTTTGCTCTGAATGAGTCAGTGGAATGCAAATGATGGGTACAGTCGGTCTGAAAATATTTAAATCTAGCTTTCCACTGCACTGCAGGTTTGTGAAAAAAAAAAACCAACTCATATATAAATATACATGCAGAATAAAGGGCAGATGAAATTACGGATATATCAATAATGAAAAAAAAAACCCCAGTTGTGGGTCAAATTGACAAGAGATTCATTTTTCTGTTTCTACTTATTTTCTTTTTTTTTCTTTTTTTTTTTTCTCAAAAATACCAGCATGTAGTTGCTTGCTATGAATGGGTGAGTAAAATCTGCCACACTCCTTTCCTAAGCCTCAGACACTAGACAAAAACATATCTGTGGGAATAGGAACCTGATTTTATTCAGGCTGCTAAATGCCCAATCTTTATTATCCCAAGAAGTATCTTCCTAAAGATAGCACTCTTAATACTGACAAAGGATAAACCAGACAGCACAGACATGATTCCTCTGGATTTTCTCCCTTTCCTTCTTCTATGACAGATTTCAGGTTTTTTCATTCTGCTTGGATGTGGTTCCTCTCCTCTTCTGCCTAGGGCATGAGTTTTTTCCTCTAGCAAGTGATTGCATCCCATAATCAGCCAGGTTAGGGGGGTTTTAGAGCTGCAGCTCTGTTTGGGAAGGCAGGAGAGAAATCATGGGGCTTTGTCGCAGTTTTCAGCAGGAATTGTCCTCAAATGGTGGCTGCCCACAGAGTTTTTACAGCCTAGAGGCAGCCCAGAGGGTCTCTGAGAGCTCTTGTGTACTGCAGAGCAGTGGTGGAAGGAGGAGTTGGAAGGGAGTGACTGGATAATTTCCTGGGCTTTTCCAGATTCCCGTGGGAGTTGGCTCCAACACACAACATTCATTCCATGAGGGACCTGTCCCAGGGTGAGCAGCAGCTTCCTGATCAAGGGTGCTGCAAACAAACTCTGCAGCAAGGAAGAAAGCAACCAACATTAACCTGGTGACTACTACTGTACTTAACAATAAATCAAAGAGCACCAGAAGTTGTGCAATCAGAATCATTTGCAAGAGAATATTAAGCCCTCTAGCCTGTCATAAAAGCAAGGAGATTCTCCTTCTGAAAAGCTGCCTATAAACCCTGCCACAACAAAAAAAACAAAACAAAGACTCATATTGTCTACCCAATCCATGCGGGACTTGAGAATTAGTTAGCAGGAGGAACCTGCCTTTAACAAATAACAGATATTTTTATTTTGATGGCTTTGTAATAAACCACCTTTTCTTCTAAATTTTCCTTAAAAATAATTTTAAAGCATTTTAGATTGAATTTATATTAAGTATGAATTTTAAAATCTAATTTAATAAAGTCTCATCATTTACCTCAGGACTGGTTTTCCAGATGGGAAATTAACTAAATTGTTGCTGGTTTTTCATTGAAAGAATACAGAGAATTTCATTTAGAGTGGACAGCAGTCTTCAAAACACATCTTTTAAAATAGTAATCTACTGACAAAAACTAACTTTTCAGATTAAATATCCAGTTCCATAAAACAAACCATTAATTTATGAGATTTTAATACTGTTCTGAGTAAGAGGAGACTTTTCAGAGCTGAGCAGTCTGTTTTCAGGTCTGTTGGTGCACAGTTAAACCCAACAAGCCCTGCAGCACCACAGGGCCAAAATCTGGGTGTGAGGAGCAGCTCTGGCATCATGCAGTTCTCACGTGGACTCTCAGAAAACTCTTCCAAAGAAATGTGAAACTCCCCTCTGCTCTGCTGTGTTGTGGCTGGCAGTTTCCTAGTGATGCCCAGAGCTTCTTCCAGGTCTACATGAATGACTGATGACTCAGGTACTTATGGGAGTTTCCAAAACTTCCACAAACATTCATGTGAGCCTCAAGACCAGGATTGCTCAGGCAAAAAAAGGCAATGAGAGATCAAGACCTGCCTTTGCTACAGGAACCTGCCTTGCAGTGGAACATCCTTAGGTGGTCTGCAGAATGAATTAATGAAAGAAAGGAGTCTCTCTGGCTGCTATTACAGTGAGGACAAGCTAATGTGACTTTCCTCCACAGACCAGCCAGGTTATTTCTCAAGGCTGATGCCATCAGCTTTGCTGAGAAAGCTGCCCCAGTGAGCAGGGAGCTTAAAATCCATCTGTAATTAAATCAAGCTGATGAGTGAGACCCTGCTACCTGGAAACATCCAAACGGCTCCAGCAGCAATCCCTGCAAACTCACTGCTCTCACCATGGTCAGCTGGCCAAGCCTCTGCCATGTGGACAGGGAGCTCACACCCTGGTCTCCGGTTCGTGCCTCAGATGGATTTTTGTGGGCTGACTTTTAGTGGGTCTTGGAAAAATCACAGCAACAAACTCGAAAAAGCAGTTTTCTTCTTAAAGTGTATTGAGTTGTAACACTTCTCCATTTCTAAAGGGAACATTTGCAAAGTTCTCAGGAGAAATCTTTGACAAAGAATGTAAATATGACAGATGTTTTGAAATTGCTGTTCTTCTTGGCCAATGAGATCTTCTGTCTTGAATTTTGTTTTCATGTTTGTGAACACGGTGCTGGTCAGCTGACAGACACAGAGGACAATCTCTCTGGAAGCTGCTGCTTGCTAGAGAGAGAGAAAAGCTTCTTCCTTTTTGCTTTGCTTTCTGCTTCTTTATTTAAATGCATAAAATGAAATGTAAAAATAAAACAGCCTTCTGATTTTCTGAACTTTCAAACCTGTGACTGGAGTCTTTGTGGAGGACACCCTAGCTTAGGGCCTTGTCATTACCACAGATTTTATCTGCCTTTTACAGCCTCCTGAGAACAAAGCAAGATTCACTTCAGCCCACAAGGCTCCTGACACACACGTGCTTCACCCACAGGTAAGAGAACAAGGTGTTTCTTGTTTAACCTGCCACCAGATTCCTGTGCCAGGCTGCTGCTTCCCCACACTGGTGGCCAGGCTTCCGCTGTCAGCAGCTGAGCTCCATCTCCATCTTGAGATTTACGGAGCGTTCACAGCGCTGCAGAAACGCAGGGCAGAAATGCAATGATTATTCTTATCTCCACTGGAAAGCCTGCACGCCTCTCCCGGCTTGAGATCGTCTTCTCTGGGGACCCATTTAAAACCAAACCACCGCCTCCTGAAAACGCGTCCTCGGCGTGAGATCTGAGTGTTTTCCTGCCTTGGCCGCAATAAGATGCAAGGAATTGAATCAAAGTGTGCTCCTGAAAACTATAGGCTTCTCCTGCATGCTTCCCTCTCTTCTCTGCACAAATACAAGCCCCGGAAGGCGAAAGATTTCAAACTCATTATAGGGCATGAAACAGTGTTTGGAAGCACGGTGCATAGCAGAGCTGCTCTACAGATATGTCCAAACAAACATAAAATTAGCCTTTCGTGGCTAGGACAGCACATTTCTTAGCCCAGTCTTTAACTTCATAATTTCTTTACGGGAGAATGGCAGCCTATATGCCATTAAGCAGCTCCTAGATTCCTAGGTCAAACAAAGTGAGAAAATGAATAGGCCTATTCATGCTTCAGACAGGATAATTCTGGCAAAGCTGGTGCTGACAGTGTTAAGGAGCAGTGATGGAAGAGTCTGGCCTTGTCACTCTAATTGTGACCATGAGTGACACAAAACCTGTTCCCTTTGCCAGTGGTCCAAAATCTTTCAGGTTTGTGGAATCTAAACCATGCCCATGTTCATTTGACACTTAGAGGGGCAGGAGGAAATCCCTGCCGTGGCTCTGCCCGTTTTGAGGCTCTACAGGGAGAAGTAGGGTGGCAGCAGAGTGTGAAGACAACCCCGTGGCCTGACCCTGCCTCCAAACAATCCCCTGAGCTCAAAATATCGTGGCTCCTCCCCTGCACTAGGGAGCACAGCCCGCCTGGGCAAGTGGGGCCACTTTGGAAATGGTCATTTAGTGCGTGCCCATATCCTCCTTGTCCCACAGAGGGAACCTCTGGAGCTGGGAGGAATGCCCAGGGAACAATGCAGGAGAAGTAGCATGGAGCAAAAATACACCTCTCATAAAGAACCAGGAGAGCTGTCATGGACTAAACCCCACTCTCAGTTACAGCAATCTCTCTCCCTCATCCCTTGCTTCAAATCATGCTAAGTATCAAAGAAGCATTTTTCTCACCCAAACAGAACACCGTTTTCCTCGGAAAGGCTCTAAATCCAATGAATTAAACATTATCTTTTGCAACAACAAAGGGAAATTAGTATCCCCTCTTACTTTCTTCTTCAGCAGGGCAAGGTAGGGACTTCACCCCAGACAGACAATTCAAATAGCTCCCAGAGGCATTTCCTACACCACTCCTTCAGAGGGACCATATTAAAAATAAACTAATGCTGTAGGCAGCTTCGGAAAATGACTTCAATGGTATTTATTGCTTTGATAGGGTCAGTGCACAGTATGTGCATGTTGCCTTTTAAACATATGTTTCAGGCAAAGAATCAAAGCTAATTTCAGTGTGTGAAAAGCAAGCAGA
This sequence comes from Erpornis zantholeuca, assembly GCA_013400515.1. Lineage (NCBI taxonomy): Eukaryota > Metazoa > Chordata > Aves > Passeriformes > Timaliidae > Erpornis > Erpornis zantholeuca. Next base: position 26,105 of record VZTN01030918.1, read on the forward strand.
TTTCATTACTGATTGTGACTTTAACTTCAAAATTATAGGGATGCTGGATGTAGGTTCTCAAAACTGAATGTCCAAATGGGAATTTATGATGTAGAACTTCGGCTTTATCATCCATGGGCTTCAATATAGAATGAGGAAAGAAATTCTCTGCTACCAGAAGTCTCACAGTTAACCCATGAGCCTGCTGACTATTTTCCCACTCTCTAATTCTCCCTGCAGCTATTTCCTATCCCTAACATGTTAAAGCAAGAATGGCCATTGGCACTAAACACTTCTGGCATCCAAGTAGTGGATCATGAAAGAGATCTGATGTTTTTTCCACCACCACAAGGCAGCCCCAGTTCAACTCTTTGCAGAAGTGACAGCAAAGCTCATAACAAACCCAATNGTGGTGACCCTTCCCAAATGCTGTCTGGAAGGACATGAACCCATGGAATTAATAAAAGTTTTCAGGTATAAGCACCAACAAGTGAATGAATGAGGACTTTTCCCAATGCTTTCCACAAGGTCTGATTCAGGATTCACTAATGGTAAAAGCCAGAATTTTCCAATACAGTAGCCTAAAGGCAGATACCCAACTCAGGGTTAGATAGCTAAAGTAGCCACATTTTCCACAAGATATTTTGAACACCTATTTAGCTATGAAAGCAAACACAGCACTGAAGAAAAAAGCACTTGGATACCCGTAAAAGATCTTAAATGTTTATGGTAACATGTATAAAAATGCATATACACATTCAATTAGTGAGTATCTATACATATGTATATGTGTACACATACTTATGTACACTCCAGAGAGCCTCATTTGCACAGTGGGAAAGCACCCACAACTTCACTCTGAGTCAAAGAAAAAGTGCAGGATTATGAAAAATAACCAAGCCAGGTTTTTTAATGCCTCTGTCTACAATAACAGACGTGCACTCACTGCTCTGTAAGGCTTTGTCCAGGTCTGTTTAACAGCACCACACTCCCCTAGGTTCACATGACACCTTTGAAACAACCGAAGCAGTAAATCACACCTCTTTATTATCATCTCAACAAGAATGATAACAACCTGCTCTGCTTGGTGAAATACCCATGGGAATTTCACCCAATTACGTGGGGATAACGTATCTTTCATGACTTTAGCTGTCTACCATTCCCATTGTGTACTTGGTAGCCAGCCACAAAGGACACAATCCACTGAAGGAAAATGTATAGACAAGGGGTTAGCCATTTCAAGAGTGGAGAAAGGGAGGTAGAAATCGAAGGGAGAAAGAGAAGGATGACACAGAGCCACTGCTCAGCTTAGTAGCACAGCTGCTTAAACAACTGAATAGCAATCAATGGGTTAGCATTCAATCCAAGTTTAGATCACATTGAAATCTATTAGAATACTGCATATAATGAATGACTCTTACTTATTTGGTATTCTATCTTGGAATTAATCAGCTCAGTTGTTATGCAGGGGGAAAAAAATAATTAAAAGGGAAAAAAAAAAAAAAGTCAGCGAGTAGACAGGCCCAAACCCAAGAAAAACAAGCACCTTGATTTCCCTGGTGGTTAACAGCCTGACAGTACTCAACAATACAGGCTGAAGTTGAACATTTTGAGAAGCAATGCAAGGTAAAGGCTTCCTGGCTTTTGGGGCAGCAGCCTGGTTTGTGTGTGAGCACAACTTGCCCCATCCCCTCCCTTCCAGGCTCTCACAGTGCTCGTAGGGCTGTGCCATCTGCCAGAGCACAATTCAGAGGTAGCTTTAAAGTGATGATAGCTCTGGGAAATGATAATCACTGGGTCATAGAAAGCTGTACTGCAGTGTATAAATAAGATAACAGAAAGTGCTGAGCAGGGCATGTTTGCATTATGAAATGTATTTTCCTTTTTCCTGCATAAAACCTGTCTTGAAAGCATGGGGAATGCAGCAGGATTGAAAACCAGAAGGAAAGCAACACAGCCCCAGAAGCAGCACAAAGGAGGAGGGGGATGGAGGAATGGTAAGCTGTAGTATTATTGACTGAGGAATGATAAAAGAGGAAGGAATTCAACAGTTACATCTATTTCGCTTGGTGCAATGGCATGAGATCAAAGGCTTACGTTCACATTAGCCCAGAATAATGCATACTCCATAAATGATGCAAAGCTAGGCCACATTCCCAAGATGTGACAATGCCTCAAGATGCCCCTTTGCTAAGTTCAGGTCAAGGCAACAGGCTCCTGCATATGAAATTCTTTTTCAAAGCACACAAATGTACTTAAACCACTGGGCATGGAGATCAACAACATCCAGGACAGGCAGGATGTCCTCCACTGTCTTCTAGTTTTCCACAGATTCACAGGCTTTGCAAATTCAGTCTATTTTCATTCGTTTGCCGGGTTTTTTCCCAATTGCTGTTGATATCTCAGAAGATCCAAGCTGTCCACCCAAGCACAGAGAAGCTTGGGCTGAGAAAATTTATTTCATTTGATTTGGAAAGCAGGCATCAGAGTGGAAAGCATCAGAAGATAGTCAACTCAAATTCCAGAGATGTGGCTCGCACCCACATCTGCACTGGCAACCTCTGTACCAGCTCACCTGGGACACTGCAGCCTTTAATGTTCTTGCTGCAGAGCAAGAACAGTGTCAAATGATTCCTGAAAGCCCCAGTTTGTTTTGTTTTTTTTCTGAGGCATGTTTGTCAAAGCCACTTAAAGATTCAGATCAGCGCTGGTTGCACCTTGACTCCTGGGGGATCCAGCGCTTGTGGATACCTTAAACAAAACACTGCCCAGGACACATCCATGCCACAAATTCCTTTAAGAAATCCTAATCTCTGTGACTCTGTCTACCATTAGCTAAATGGAGATGAATAATTATTTTCCCTCACCTCTCAGGGTTTGGTTGGTGCAGGGAAGCGTTGCCATACCAACAGCAATCCAGCCTGGCTGTAGGACAGGGCTGGAAGTGTGGAGGTGCAGACATCCCAGGCCAAGAAGAAAATCCTCCTCTCCGTCCCTCCCTCCTTTCTTCCCTCCCTGCCTCCCTCCCTCCTCTCCCTGGAAGAGAAGCAGTTTCTCTTTGTGAGAGAGCACAAAGGGGAAGAAAGAAAAGGAATTGTCCATCAAGCTCAGCAGAGCCTCGGGGGCTTTCAGCAGAGGATGCCACAGCCTATGAGGAGAGCGAGGAGCACTGAAGACTGATTTTAAAAGGACAGTTCAACCCCTGCTACACTGAACTGCCTCCAGCAGTCCCCAGCCTGTGAAGAACATGTGGCACTGAAAGACTCACTGACATCTCCCTGTGTTTTGCTTTCCACAGATCAGCACCGCTTCCCACTCACAGCCAGAGCCGAGTGCTCTGCTGTTTGTAGGGTGCCCAGTGAGGCTGCCCCAGCAGCCAGACCCTTACTGGGGGCTCACAGCAGGCACCACTGATCTGGTGGGGTCTTCTGGGTCCCTCCTTACCTGCCAAAAACATCAGCGGGCCTGATGAAGCAAACGTTACTTCGGGGAAGATGTAACAGATATATTCATTCCCTGCCAGAGGCTGTAAATCCTGCAGACCCAAACAGGGGTTCTAGCCAGTCCTTGGGGGGAAATAAACCATGCATCCAGTGCCAAACCTGCATCCCACTCCAGACACCCTTATTGAGATGTTGGAACCAAAAGGGGACTGTCAATAAGCACAGAGAACAAGGTGGTTATGAGAGGAGACTGGAAAGCAAATGAGAGAGAGCCACACAAATGGCTCAGGGCAGACATGGTAAAGCTGTGTTTATATTTATATACACATATATATGTGTGGGTGTGCATGCATATACAATAATTAATGGTGTAGAAGAGATAAAAGACACCTTTTCTCCTACTGTATGAGGAGAAGGAGTGTAAACAAAAATGGAGAAATTCAGAACCATTGCAGAGCTACCAGGCAACATAGCCATAATGTCCTCCAGACCACACAGTCCCACTGAGACTACACTCAAAGATCTTGACCCTTGACCCAGAGATCTTGAATATCCAGAGGTACAATTATGTATTAAAAATAAACTTTTTTAAAAATTTTTTTATTGGGGAAGCACAAAACTCCTTGGCCTGCAGGAGGATAGGAACACATCCATTCTTCAGAGAGAACGGCAGATCACCTGTGTAAGGAGAAATCTTCAAGGGCAGGATGGAGCACCTGAGTCAAGAGGTGCTCACATGCATTTACCAAGAGAAAGACCAGGTCTTTATGGTATTGAGTCTGTATTGGCCAAACCAAGGCAGGGTGGAACACCAAAGTGAGGAGAAAAATTGAATTTAGGTGATATTAGGATTTTTGCTGCAGTTTAAGGCTCTCCCTCACCCATGACAGACCTTTTGGCCCTGCCTGGCCAATCCATCCCCACCAGTCCCCTGAGTGTGACTGTTCACCAGGCACTCCCTTCTCTACCCACCCCATGACAAAAAGCCCCTTCAGCTCTCTCTCCTCACATGCTGGGCTGCCCTGGCTCTGCTCTTACATCCTCTGACCTTCCCCACACCTTGAGCTGTCCCAGCTTTCACTGCAGCTGTGTGTTCTCCTCTTTGTGCTTTGTGACCAGAGCCTTATTTCAACACAAAGAGGAAGTCCTGGTCATGTCACCACAACTGACAGAGCTCTCCACCCTCACAGCTCTTTCTCCTCAGCCCCCTGTGACCTGTGTCTGCCTTTCACTCATCTGACAGACCTCCCACTTCCTCTGGTTATTGCTCTCTACAAGAGCAAGCTGGAGTATTTCTCCATTTTCTCTTTCTTGGGCCTCACATCCTCTGGTGTCCTGACTTTCAGACCTCAATGATGGCAAGGAGTGAAAGACTTTCACACAGTTAATGCAGTGAGAGTTAAGTGAACAGAGGAAAAAAGTTATACACCTAAGTTTAACAGCTTCATAGGTGGCCTGGAAGATGGGCTCAAGGCACCCTGAGGAAGACCTTGGAGAGATCTGAAAGAGTGGGATGACAAGAAACTTACAAAGTTCAACAAGGAGAAGTGTAAGGTCTTGCACCCGGGAAAAACATAATCCAGGAATGAAAACATAATAAGAACATAAACCTGGCTGGGAGCAGCCCTGTGGAAAACGACCTGGAGGTCCTGGTGGGCAACAGACTCCATGAGAGTGAACAGTGAGCTGCTGCAGCACAGAAAAGCAACAGGATGTGGGTTGCATCAACCAGCAGAGATAACAAAGTCATTATCCCACTCTTATCAGCCCTAGTCAGGCCACGTCTGGAACACTGTGTTCAGTTTTGGTCACTGCTACACAAAAAAAACACCCATGGACCAGATGGAGAAGGTCCAAAAAGGGCCACAGAGATGATCAAAGGGCTGGGAAGCTGCCAAGTGAGGAGAAGTTGAGAGAGCTGGGATTATTCAGCCTTGAGAAAAGGAGGTTTAGGGGAGACCTTATCACCATGTTCTAAGTACTTAAAGTGTGGCTACGGAGAAGATGGAGACTCCCTTTTACCAGGACTCTCATGGAAGATGGGAAATTGATACAATTTACTCCTGGGGAGATTCCAATTGGACATGAGAGGAAAATTGCTCACAATGAGAACAATTAGCCATTGGAATTGTCTTTCCAGGGAAATGGTGGGTTTCCCAACACTACACACTTTTAAGGCTCAGCTGGAGAGGGTGCCGTTCCATCTAGTCCAGAACATGCTTTTGCCAAGGTTGGACCAGATGATTCTTGAGGTCTCTTTCCAAGCTGGCATCCTGTGATTAGATGATTCCAAACATATTTTTTGGGCTGGACATCTATTGATTGTTTGCTCTTTATGGACTGAAAACTCTCTCCTTCCACACTCCCACCTCCATCAAAGGCTCCTGGGTGAGTAAACACCTCCCTCTTGAGAGCCTCAAGAGCTCTGACACGAAGAACAGGTTCAGCCACTCCCTCGAGATATTTTATTAGAGTGACTCCACCACTTTTAGAAAATAACCATGCTAAGCACTGTGAAGTTTGGGTGTCTGGGAACACATCCACTCATTTCCAAAAATTTTGTCATGAGCACAGGAAAAAAAAAAAAGCTGTATTTTTTTAAACCTGTGCCGCTGGCCAAGATGATTGCAGGGATGAACTAGATGAGCAGATGTAGACCAGGCAGAGACTCCTGCTTTTCTTGGTGGAGCTATGCTTAAGTGAAATCCCTTCACCAGATATAATGAAATGGACATCTATGACAGCATCTGGAAGCTATTTCTGGATATACTTCAACCAGAGCAAATGCATTAAGGGTGGACGAGTGTTTTACGGGAAGAGGCAGCCACAGAGAGGTTGGGAGAGCATGGAGGCCTCAATTAGGGGGAGAGGAATATGAGAAGGAAGAAAGAAGAGAAGCAGGCAGCCCCACTGAAAAATTGGGGAAGGCACTGCTAAAGGGTCACAGTTTGTAATTTTACCAGCCTACCAGACTTTATATCTGTGCAGGAAATATGTTGGGAGCACAACTGCTACTCCATGCACTTAAAAAAAAAAAAAATTGAATTGTTAAGTTAAAATGAGGGGGAGTAAAACCTCATTATAATGGATGAAAATAAAATGTCTTGATCAAGCACCATTGTATCCAGAGAGATGAATGGTTAAATAACATTAGTACAATTTTCCCTTCCTATTTTTCTCCCCCTTTACAATTGCAGGGTTAAAAAATAATAGTGATAAAGTTTGTCTAAGAATGGCAAAAACTGCTGTTTTGTATTGATGCAAAAAATAGAATAGATTAATACTTTGTCACTGTATTTTCTTTACCTACATGTATAAATATCAATAAAAGCTTTAAGCTTTAAGGATGTACAGCAGATAATGGACTTCCTTGAAAAGTCCATTAGACTCCTTGTGCTTTTATGCCACAGAACAAACACCAAAAGAAAAGTTACAGACTCAAACAATTTCTGATGTGAAAGCTTATTTTTCTTTCACCTTTTAAAATTAAAAAAAAAAGTCCTCGGGGAGCAAACCAATACAGCAATTATGCTGCCAAAGCAAAAGAGAAGCTCCTCAGTGAAGATGGGTATCAGTTCCTTTAGCATTTTCATCTCCTCACAGGCATGCCAGAGGCACACAGCACAGGGAAAGGCCAGACACCAATTTGCAGTAACTTCAGCACAACTCCCAGTCCCATCCTCACCTCTCCAAGCACCTTAGAACCATCTCCCACACTGTGCCTCCTCCAGAGGAACTGGCATTGCCTCTGCACAGCCCCAAAGGGAGCAATCCGGGCAAGGAATTCCTAAAGAGGTGCAAATCAGTGCTTCTCACTTCTGTTTTAGCCCTTGGAGTGACACCTCCCCGTGCTCAGCCTGCCTTCTCCACCAGGCACGGTGATCTCTTGGAAGGCATCCTTGGCCATGGTCCATGGTGGAAAACATGTTCCACCCCACGAAGAATGCTCCTTTTTATTCATCACAGCCCTTATTGATTTGTATTTGTCTGCATTATCTGCTCGGGTTATTTGCTGGCTCACCGACAGGAGGGTCAAATTCATGCTGGGTTCTCTTTATGGTGCTGCTATGAAAAAAAAAATTGCCAGAAGCAGTAAAAGTGATTGTTTCTTGTTCCTGGTCTCCGTTAAATTGGTCAGGAGCGCATCCCAAGCTGAAGGTGTAGCTGCAGAGGCACAGAGCACAGCAGTGTTTGACTCAAAAATGCTTTGGCCTTGGAGGCTGCCCTCACCCAAAACCAAACATTTGTTTGATGGGAAAACACAGCAAGAGGTCTCCTCTGATGTCCCTACACGGAAACAAAAGGAGTCTCACCTCCTGAAGAGGAAATACACAAAAATATACATACATAGAGAGAAATCTATAGATAAATCCATGTGTATCTATACCTACATATACTGCTTGATATAGAGATATAGACCTTGAGCCGACATGGTTGGATAAAAAAAGGATTTTCCAAAGGAGAGAGGCTGCTTGCTTTTGCAGGGTGAAGTGTGTTCTGATTAAATGTGTGAGCACTCGCCATTTTCACGACAGGAGATTCAAGGTAATGCTCTCCTCCTGTGCATCACTGACTCCTGGGATGTCATCTAAGGTCCACCTCACCAGTGCAAAGTTCACTGCTGACTTCCACAAGGCCTGAAACCATGCCAAGCCTCTCCTTTAAAACCAGCTTTTGGAAACCAGCTCATGCAACTGAGCCAAGTTCTGGCTGCTTTCTCAGACTTCAGGAGGGACACCTCGGTTTTGATGGAAACTGGTTTTATTTTAGAAGTCCTGGGCACTTTCAGGGCTAGGGAGCTGTTGGGAGCAATTCAGACAGCATCTGCTCTTGGAAGTCACAGTCCTTACCAGACTTGGCTGGTTCTGCACGTGCCTGGGCCAAGGTCACACCCCATGGTCACCTCCAGGATGCTGCCACCTCCCAGGAGTTCTCCATCAGGAGGAACCATGTGGATCTGCTGCTCTCCCAGTGACAAAACAGGGGCAATTCAATTTCCTCCACACCACAGAAATCCAACCTGTTCAAGGGCACTGTTCTTGGTCTTATTACCACCACAGCTAACAGCAGAAGCAGGACAAAAAAGCTAGGTAAAAAGGGTGTGCATGCTAGGAATATGGGCATGTTTACCATTCCTTTCTGATAATCACAGTGATGTATTTGTATCACTTTCACAGATACACATCCCCATTCCTCAGACTGGTTCTAGCTGATCTGTTTAATGTATGCAGAAGGCTTGGTTCTCACCAAACAGAAATAGAAAGGAAGATTTGCTGTGAGAAAATCTATTTTTTTTTCTGTGAATATTAATCATTTCAGCTTTGATAGTGAAGTGATACGAGTGAAAAAGCCAAGAATTGCTCCAGGGCTTCACACAGATGACTATTGTAGAAAAGACATTTCCTGGAGATAACGCTGCTTAAGCTCAGAATCATTATACAGTACACAGTTAACTCAAATCAACCTGCTTGCTCCCCAAGATTTAAACAGAATTAATGTGACATCCCAGCTGAAGCTGGAACTCAGCAACTCAGAAAATAAAAATGACAAATTAAAGCAAGTTCCATATGTGTTTTAATCTTAAATGGCAAAAAGAAAACCATTATGCCAGATGATAGGAGAGCAATATGGTCCCAATACACTGTTCATCTCCTTAGCAGCTTTAAATAATGTTTGGTATGTTTTGCAGGAAGAAAAGTATGGTGATTGCTCTAAAAATTTCCATGGGTAAGGAAAAGGTCATCACCTTTTAGCCTGGAAAGTCAGAATAGATTCTGGGCCAACCAATACACATCACGAGAATCTGCTGGTGATCTGGCCATCTGAACAGATTTTCATAACATGACAGAAATCTCCACGTTTCAAACAGAATAAAAAATCACCAGTTAAATATCAAATAGACGAACACGTTTCTTTTCTTTGGGAAGTGCACAGACACAAGGGGAAACTTGTGTTGCACCAATTTTTCATCTGATCTTATTTATGCTACAATATTTCAGAGCTCCACGAAGGTCACAACTCTTAAAGGGAGGCCTTGGAAAAGAGCAGCTTGCAGGATAAGGGGAGAGAAAGGAAGTTTTGATCAGCTGGGGACTGAGGCACAGAGAGGCTGTGAGACACTGAAGTGCACCCAGAACACCAGAGCTGGGTGTATGAGTCTTCTTCCACGGACTTCACCTCTGGTGGGTGCACCACCACTGCTGCAAGAGGGAAAGATGAAAGGTCACAGAACTGCCAGCCAGAGAATGTGCATTAGCCACTGGTACATGGCAGAGCGAGGAAGCAGAAGTGGATAATTGGAGATGGATGATCAAATGTGCACTAACAACTGACTCCTGCACCGAGCTGGAAGGGCTGGCTGCTGATGGAACAAAAACAATACTCTGACTTACCTTAAACGAGCACTGAAATTAAAAATGAACAAATAAATAAAGAAAGAAATAAAGGCCCTCTTCTATAGTTCACACTAAACGTCCTTCCACTGCAAAAGGCAGCCCTACACAGCATTGAAATGTGGGGTTTTTATTAAAACCAGTTGTGCTTCTTTACGACTCCTATCCTTGCTTCTCCCCCACCATCATCCGTCTCATAGGTCACTCTCTCTCTTTCTTTTTGCCTCACTACGTTTCCTCCTCCTGCTAATTTAATGTAACAGAAGCAGCAGCAGGATTTTCCTATTCATCAGCGAGGAGGTCTGAGATGGGCACCTCTGGGAGCTGATGCATATTTACCATATCATCAGCAAAGCTCAGTCACCACGTTGGTTTGGACAGTGTGCACTCTGACAGCCCCAAACCAATCAAACAGCAGGGCTTACAGCTCCCAAACACGAGAATCTTCCAAGTTTTACCTGCTCTGTGCCCCAAACCAATCAAACAGCAGGGCTTAGAGCTCCCAAACACGAGAATCTTCCAAGTTTCACCTACTCCGTGGTTCCTAGCGAGGTTTTTAAGAAGCGCAGAAGAAATAATACTAAAAATGAAGAATACTTTGGAAACTTCTAATTGTCAGAGTCTGTGCATTACAAGGAATAAATGCTAACATATTGTAAGATGCAGCACAAAGGAGGATCACACAAAAGGCGTAATGAGACTGATAAGAAGAATCACAAAAAGAGAGAACAGTATCTCCTTACACATATATGAAACCTCTCACTTTGAAAAAAAATTACAGCCTACAGGTAAAACTCCATTGGCTTGTGCTAGTATGAAATTAATTTTGACCTAGTTTTTTTGTTTTTTTTTTTATTTTGCATTATAATACATAATATTAAATTAAAAAGTCAAAACATGAAATTTTTACCCTTCCTTTCGAAGCGCCGATACATTTCATTCTGACAACACGAGGACATTTTGATATTTGTCAGACGTTTTTGATTTGTTCTCTCCTTCCACCAGCTCAAAATGAAACTGGATGAACCTATCAAGGCTTCAAGACAGATGGAAAACGTAATGATGTTAGGGTAAGTTCTCCGAAACATGGCGCAGGCAGGATGAGGGCAGGGTGTGACAGCAGAAACAGGAGCGTGCAGCACACAGGATACCAAAGTCTGGCTTTCTAATCTCCACGTTTTAACAAGCAACCTGGGCTTCATTAGATGTATCACACTGATTGTGTTTCTATGTGCCGCATGGAATCAGAGGTTTTCCCATGAAAAATCAAACAAGGTTACAGGTAAAGAAGATTGTGCATAAGCTGTTGGTTTTTAGGCAGAAGAGCTCTGAGGCACCACCCAGAGCTACAACAAAGTTAGAGCAGCACCCCAGCCGTGAAAGTCCATATTTGATGTGCATTTGCAGCGAAGAGATGGCATTCCTAGGCTGCATCTCCCACAATGAAGAACCAGGTTAAATTATGCCAGGAGGATTAGGGTAAGAAATAACATCTCTCTGACAACAAAGATTGAACAGGAGAGCAAAGGTGGAACATAATGGAGTAAAAAAGATGTCATTAAAAAAAAAAAAAAAGGAGGAGAAACAAAAATTACATTGAGAAAAACTATAGTCCCACCACTAAATTGTAGCTGGGGTACAGGATTAATAGTATGGTTTCCTTCTTTCATAAATGATAGTGCTTCTTTTAATATTTTGGTACAACAGATTTCTTTGATAAAGCCAGAGAGAATTTTGGGGTGTTTAGGACTATGGAAAAAAGAACACATGCTATTGGTGTAAAAAAAGGCATTGAAACCAGCATTTATACATAAAAATTCCACAGGACAATAGGAAGTTGGTGTCCATAACACAAGATCCAGCCCTTTGCCTTGAGACACTGAAAACACAAAACATTTACAAAACATATATAAATATATATATATATAAACAAAACTGAGCATACTCCTGGCCTGGTCCACATTCCCATTACATCATCTTGCCTCAGTTCCTACTGCATGTCCATTCCTACTCAAGCAGGCCAACCAGCTCTTCTCGGGCAGACCTTCTTTGGAAAGACAGCTCGCCTCCTCCCCCCCCAAGATTGCTCCCATTCCCTGTGAGCCTGCCTGGGTGTGCACGAGAATTCCTTTGCATCCCAGACCCTGACCTGTGGAGCGAAGATGACAGGCAGTCCTCCTGGTGCAGGGCAGAAATCCATGGCGTCCCAGGTTTCCAGGGAGGCTTCTCCTTCCTCTGCTCCGCTCGCTGCATCCGAGTCCCGCAGCGAGACCCGTCTCCTTGGCACAGCCAGAGGCATGATTTCCACCTCCAAGCAATTAATGCTTAATGAAAAAAACAGTAGCCACAACAGCTCCATACCAAGACTCGAAACCATCTGTTCCTGCCTCGTTAGTGTGAGCTTTCCAGAGTGACCAATCCACTCCACACCAACAGCGAGGCATGCGTCTGCTAAGGAAATATTTTGCTGTGCAGTGAAACAGCACTCTCTGGGTGGGTTTCTGGTGTAGGGGGGGAAAGAGGCAAAGAAAGCCAAAATCAACACTGGCTTGGTTATTTTTTAGATACATCACTTGCTCGAGCACAGGTATATAAATCTCACCCAAGGCACGGGAAGGTGGAGTTCCACTGGAGAATGCCTTTGGCTTGTCTTGGGAAGGCTGCTAAGGGTAATTAGGATGCTTCAGTCTAGCTGCTTTTTAATGACCCCTCCGTGCACCCCAGCTTTCACTTTCCCTAATATGGTGTTGAGCTCCTGCATGCAGAGAGCAGCAGGCAAAGGAGGGATTTGTTGACAATATATTTGAACCAAAACAAAAAAAAAGTCGCCGGCGCCGTTGTGTGTCAATACTCATCCGAATGTGCCCATTTGATATTTTACTGACAGAACCGAAAATATGTTTGAATTTCAAACTTGTCGAGATGGCTGGGATGCAGGGATTATTTTCCCCTGAGGGCAGATAAACAAGACGGATGGACTAAACTCCGAATCGCCTAATGATCAAAATGCAAGGTAAGCTGTCATAGAGAGGGCTCTTCTCATCCTTGCTGACAGCATGAATTCTGCTGAATTATTTCTAGTCTTCCTGATTAATGGGCCTGGTGACTAATTAGTTTGTGAATCTTGCTCCTAAACGGCACTTTGATAGCTGCCACTTTGAGAGAAAGGCCTCACTGGTGGCAGGTGGAGATGTGCTCTCCCAAAATCCCATCCCTGGATGATCCCACAGCTGACAGGGGATGCACAGACATAGTTTGGCCCTAATGGTGGAGTCACAGCATTGTCTGGGACTCCAGGTCCACACTACCCCACAGTGTTTGGAGAACACCTCATTAAAAAGGAGAATCATTTTATTAGTCTATCCCATTACTCCCAGATGCTGCTTTCCTCCTTGCCTAGAGGGGCTAGTACCAGTTTACTTTGCCACCCCATCAGGAGAACAATGCCTTACACAATTTTCTAGATGCCACTTTTCCCTACAAATGCTCCCAGCTATGGAATGTTGGGGTCAGGGCCCACAGCTAGGGCAGAGGACACATAGACTTTGGATTTATAGCTCTTCTGAGACACCAGTAGTGTATTGGCATTTCATTTAAGCCATCACAGCATGGTGGGATTTTGTTTGCTGGGAAGGGTTTCAGTCCCAAGATGTATCAATGCACTGAACACTAAGAAGAATTTGCTCTGCTACAACTAGAAAAATTGTTCTGTCTGAATTGTTTGGCCTGGTGAAGAAGGAGAGAGAATATAAATGACCACAGCTACTTTCTGACCTCTTCCTCCACTCCAAGAGCACTTGCTCAGTGTGCAGTTCATTTCGAGTTGCAGATCAGTTTGTGCACAGGTAAGAATTTCTTAGGGTGTGCCCTGCTATACCAAACACCAGAAGAACTTGTTCACCCCCAAAAAAGGGAGGTATGACTTGGAGACAGTGTCAGGAGTGACATGCAGGCTCATTTCCAGCACCATCACCTTGAGACCTGAGATGTGTTTCCACACAGATGTATTTCCTCACAGCATTTATTTCCGAAAAGGTGTCCCTGGAGGTGAAACACTGTGGAGTCACACATGGGCAGAGCAGAGGGAAGACGGCCTAAAAATTCCATGCCATTATTTTTCTTTCTCTGATTAACATTAACTGTGCCAAAATGAGTTACACAGAATGGGAAGTCAAACCCTTGTGCATCTTCTCACTCCTGTGGTCCAGGACCCACATCCTTAATCCACCTGTAACTGAGTCCTATATTTGAAGAAGTGTAAAACATCTCTTAGTTTGATCATTAAGTCACAGAATTTGCTTCCCAAGTGTCTGTCCCTCAATTATATATAAGAACAGATGGAAATCTGGGAGACATTTTCATGCCATGGTGCTCCTTCTCCTCCTAAGGACCCACCTGCTGGGAGCCACTGACTCGGCAGCTCCTGTGAAAAGATGGACACACAGAGTGAGGGTGGAATCTGTCATGATCCTCCATTCAGTAGTAGCACAGGCATCTGTAGGTTAGGCATGCCAAGGTTTGAACCTCATATTCCAGTGCTGCTCTCCAAAGGGCAGGTATAGAAAATCCTGCAGTTTCTTCCTTCTTCCTCTTCAGCTCAAGTGGCAAAAGCACAGGGCACAAAGGTGACCCCTCAGTGCACCACTGGCAAAGCCCCATCCCCTAAAACAGCCTGTACAACTGCAATCTTGCATTTTCCTCACCTGTGGAAATTAAAAACTGTGCACGAACATTCAGTCCAGGGTGCCCTGGAGCTCAAAATCCTGCACCACAGCAACCCTGGCAGGGCTTCTCTCCTGTGGTGGCAACTGAGGGGCTGCATCAGGTCTTGGTACCTAATCTCCTGCAAGTTAATTTCCTCTCTGTGGTCTGTGAGCCCTCCTGGCACACAAAGACCATGGAAGGAACCACTCTGAAGGGAGAGACAACCTACTTCCAGGAAAGGGCAGCCTTTTCCAAAAGAGCAAGGTCCACCTATCAGCTAGCCAACAACACATCTGCACTTGCAAACAAAGCACAAACTCACACCAAAAGTGCTTTCCAGCACTCAAGTCTGGATAGATAATTCTGCAAGAGGAGTTTTGGTGTGAGAAACTCTCTTCCAGCTCAAAGAATTAGAGACTGTTAGAGACATGCATTATTCAGCTGCATTCTGCTCTGATGACTTGTTCAGCTCAGCGGCTGTATTGCAAAAGGTAAACAGGTTTCTACCCATAATCTTGTTGTCTCTGAGCAGCAATCCATCTGTCTCTCATTTATAGTATCGTCTAGTGGTGTGTCTTCTTACCCAGGTAACACTCCCTTCAGATACTATTTTAATACCGCTGAAGACAGACGAAACCCCAGATTTGCCTAAGCAAATTTAAAAGAGCTATTTAAAGATAAAGATGCAGCAAAGCTGAAGCTAATACAGTAAAGATTTCTCAGGAGGGTTCCTAAATGGAGAAATTACTGAGAAGGAAAATAATTCACCAGAAAGCTCCACAAAATAAAATGAACTATAGCAGCTTCTAGTTAGGACAGGATAGCAAGGGATATATGCATATAGAGAAATCTTGGCATTGTAAATAACATTCCTAAGAGGCTTCCGTCTACTAGTGAAAGATTTAAGTTTGACTCTAGTCTTTGATAAAAATATCTAATGCTCAATTTAGAAACTTCTCAGGAGCCTGAAGCTTGTGCTGTTTTTCAGCACACCGAGGACAGAAAGGTCCACAGCTCATGAGACAATTAATAGGGCAATAAAGCCAGGTTACATGTTTGGGGAATCTATGTGCCATGGGTTGGGTTTGCTCTGCTGCAAACTGTGTTATGAAAATTGAGGTTATTTCCACTCTAAATAGATAATTACCCATGTCATTCAGACAGAGTCCCTTGCACAAAGAAATGGCTATTTTTGAGAAGAACCAGTTTTTCTGAGTCTGACAAACAGATCAGCTCCTGAGGGTATATGTATTGTCTTGTTAACTAACCCCTTGAAAAAGAGGACCTACAGTTATAAAAACATGCTGTTCCCACTGGCCATTTTGGATGAAAAGTGAAAAGGCAGAAGCAAAACCTGACTTCAGAAACATGAGGAGACTCCAGAGTCTGGAGAAGCAGGCATGTGAAAGGATATTAAGGAAGAGGAAAGATCCTTGGCTGAATAAAGTGGTCTGATCAAAGCCCAAATAACACTCAAGAGCAATGCCAGAAGTGAAGCAAGGTTAAGCACATGCAGATGTTTCACTGTTCAGTCTCAATCTATACATGACCTCTTGGACTATCTGATTCAGACAGTAAGTGTGTCTAAAAGGCTTTGGGATGCCTACTTGTTACAAGCCTGAAATAGTAAACAGTAAATCAAAACCTCATGCAGAAGCAGGGCCCTGGGAGAGAACAGGCTTAAGTGGTGTGGGTGCTTCCAGATATCAGCCCTGGTCCAAAGGCAGCTGTATCTGAGCAAGGAGGTGATTGATTGCCTGTATGAATAAAGGAGGAGGAAAATGATAGTGTCTACAAGCTAGTGAAAGTCAGCAAAGCTCCACAAAGCAGTGCCCTGAGCTGGCTGCATCGAAAGGCAGCGGGACCATTTCGCAGCAAGAGGTGGCCCCAGAAGGGCCACCAGGCTGAAGCACCACAGCGTGGCACGAGTGGGACACCCTGCCCTCAGCAATCCAACATTCCCAGCACAGCATCTCCCCAGGAGAAGGGGCACAGCCCCCAGGGAATTCCCCCACAGAGCACGGCACCCTCCCTGTTTTCACCACTTCCCTCAGAGCTGAGCTCAGAGAGATCACTGAACACGATGAGTACTAATCTCATCATTTAATGCACTCCTGGAAGATACCAAAGTGATGAGGGAACCACAAAAACCCCACCAAAAGCTGAGCAACACAAACTTCCCTGGTGCTTCTTCATCCTGCCTTTCATCTGCATTATCTCCATCAAATGCAAGTTCTTAGACACAGAGGATGGCAAATGGTCTCCACCTGCACAGCACCTTGCACAACAGAGCTAAATTTCAGTCACAGCCTCTAGACATTCAAGCAAGGTAAGCATTTCATGTCAAGTGACAAATATATGAAATATCAATTATTATTTGTACAGAAATCTCATGGTGGGGAGGTGGGAATACTTCACAAGCACCATATGCATTCAGTTCTTCACGTTAATAACTCATCTGCTGCAAACTGTCTTCACTTTAAAAGTGACAAAATAAATTGAAAAAAACCCAGGCATTTAGATGGGTTTTGTTACAGGGGACAGCTTGTGAGATAATACACAAACACAGAAACTGACCAAGACAATAAAAAAGGCAATATCAACTCCTGTCAAACTTCAACTGTCACGAAAAATCACTCAATTTTCAGAAAATGGGTACTCATCATTCCTTCAAAACATAAGTCCCTTCAAAAGAGCTTGAGTATCTTTCAGCTAAGATCCCCTTACATCAGTAGTCTCTTCTGAAAGTATTTTAGACCTCTCATTTTCAGGTCTTCTAGTGCACCAGCATTAAGGAGAAGACATGAAGCACCATTCTATTAATATCAAAAATCAGGATTATTTTTGCTTATAGACAACTATTTTTGGAAAGCTTCAAGCAACAGCCAGCACAGATCATTACTTACAAGCATTTTGCTGCAGTTTGTTCTAAGCACACACCAAAGACAGACAGCTCTCAATATTTACCAACCAAGGAACTGTCTTGTCATCAAAAGTGGCAGAAACCTCCAGAAAGTGCAGCTGAGGACACAACCTCTGATGAAAGAGGGGCTTGGGAATCATGGAGAGATATATTTTGTCTTTTAGGAAGAAATTAGGAGGGTAGAATTGGTGCATTGTAGAAATGCTTGTGGAAGGAGTAGAGGAGAATCTCCCCCAAGAGGAGACTCCACCACTGGGAGTCATTACAGGAAGGTCTTTCCAAAAGCCTCACTCTCCATCAGACATTTCTTAATCAGATCCAAGTCTAAAATCCTGGGGCAGGACTGCCTGACCACTCTGATGAAAGAGTACAAACCAAATAACAGCACAGCATTCAAGAGGCTATAAGAGTGAGGTTTAAGTTTTTCTAGACTTCAGAAATATGAGAACTAGGGGGAAAAAAAATATAACAAAATTCTTTCTTTGAACTGTCTTAATCCAAAACACATTGGTGTTCTATGAAGGCTTCACAAAAAATCCTAACACAGCTGTAAGTCAAGCCAAATGCAGCAAGGGAAGCCACTGAGATGGATATCAAGGTCTGCCCATCCTAAAGGGAACCTTAGTCTCCAGCACTGCCCAGTTAACACTTCTCATCAGGGGAGAAAAAATTATGTTTTTTTCCTTCATCTTGGAAAGAATTATGGTTCGAAATTGCAATGGTAAAAACCTCGTTGTTGTTTCATGTAGGTAGAAGCAGGCTTGTAGAATTGAGCTGTGATCATATCCTCTTCCCAGTGCCCATTGGAGGAAAAAAATACACAGAAGATTGCTGTACACACAGAAAGACAAGAGAGAGAGTCAATCACGCATGTGTATAAAATACAGCACATATAATTTTTATATAAACGGTATTTATGTATCCATGAGTTACTAGGCATCGTTACTTAAAGAAAATGTTTAAAATATCTAAATGCAAATAGTGTAAAACTGCAGAAAGCCAAGGTTTTCCTCACGTCTAATTCTTAAATAGAGCATTTCAAAACATCATTGAGGTAAAATTTCTTCTCTCACAAAGGCCGTGTATTAAATTCCTCACTGGCAAAGGAATTTTTATGGAAGGCTAATGCTTCCTGTAACATTTATCCTGCATAGTGTGGCTTCTCAAATAATTCTGTGGGCTTTTATTCCTGCAGTGTTATAAATCTTTATCTTCGTGGTCACAGCTTTACAAAACCCATGTCTTCTGCTGACACAAAGGCAGCCAGTTACCTCTCAGTCCCACCACGCAGACTAACTAAACACAAACCCCAAATTAAAATAATACACAGAGTGGACTTAAAACCCAGAGGGCGAAGAGACAAGGAGCTGAGACTGCCACTCCCCATCATGCCAGTTAAACCCAAAACTACTGCCCCTCCAGCCTGGGACCCACCTTCCTCTCACATGCCACACAACAAGCATTTGCTCACCTGCAGCACAAGAGGGGGGAGACTGGCAAAAAACCAAATAACACTCTCCAGCCCAGAGTCGTCAGGCACAGACCTAGGGAAAGGTGATGCCTCCGAGCTCCTGGCCAGGAAACAGGTGTAAGTGGCACCACAACATCAATTGCAGTAATTGGGGACTGGGTTGCTGTGTAAAACGAGTGCAGCTGGCATGCTGAGGTGTCAGACATGGGCTGTAGCAGAACAGCAACTAAGAGCAGAGTGTAAAACACAGCAAGAAACGCTCATGGCAGCTTCATCTCACCCTCTCCCTGGCCGCTCTTTGATGCTGGGTAGGTTTTTTAAAGCATGCTGCCATTTCAGCAGGCAGAAGTAGCAACAATGGCCAGGCATGGGACAGCTGACAAGACCACACCACTCCAGGCAGGGGCAGCTATCCCAGTACCTGCATGCCTCAGCCAGTAGCACAGAGCAACCCTGTGGGACAGGCACACATGCACGGGGAAGGGATGGAGGAACCAGGCCGCAGAGGCATTTATTTTGTTGTGTGAGTGGAAGAGCATTGCAGAAACCAGCCCTGCATGTTTTCAGAGGGTGGGGGAGAAAGTGCAGTGGCAGTCAAGCAAAGAGAACCATTTGTGTTTTAAAGCTGACCTTGCTTTTTTTCCACATTTTTTTTCAAGCATTCAACTCCAGCATCAGTAGAGCGACCTTTTAGTGTCCCCTCCTCCCTTAGGTCATCCTTGCTTACGTCCTAGGGCCAGTTCCATTAACAAGAAGCATCACAGGTAGGACATCCTCCTTTCCTGAACCCAGCTAATGGATTCTGGGTCTAAACACACTTTGCCATCACCACAAAAAGTTTCCAGAGGCAAGACAAGGGGCAGGTTGTGGTGAAGGGGCTACACACAAGACAGAGCAGCAGTAGGACCTCTCACTCATCAAAGATTCAGCAGAACACTACAAGTACAAGCTTGGGTTTAAGGACGCTACGCTTGGAACATGCTGGTCTAAATATTAGCACGAGAACATCTTTAAAAGTACAGTTTAGACAAAATACTTGTGCACAAATACACAACGCCCTGGAGAAAAAGGCCAACACGCAGCTGGGGCAGGACCAGCAGGCAGCCATGCACCAGCAGGGGCACAGGGGAGGGCTCAGCAGTGCCCCTTCGGCCACTGAGCCTGGCCTCAAGGCCCTGGTGAGAGAGAGATACCAACAAACTGAGAGGGACACGGGGATGTCCCTTAGGCAGTGGGGCTGGAGGACTGTGAGGAGAGGCTCCGGGGCCAGGGCTGCTCCCTGTGGAGCAGAGGTGGCTTTGGAACACCTGCCAGCACCACGGTGCCTCTTGGGAAAGCATCAGTGACGTGAGGACAGGCCCTTGCCAGCAGAGCCCCAGGGGAGGGAGAGAGGCATTGGCAGCTGCAGGAACTAGAGAGGTTCAGGCTGGAGAGGAGGACACATTTCTTCCCCTGAGGATGGAGGAGGTCGCCCAGAGAGGTTACACTGCCTCAGTTGCCTTTCCCTGGTCTTAAAATTAAAACCAAAACACGGTTTATGGGGAAAAGGGGTTTTATACCTTGGTATTTATTTCAGGATCCTGGGGTACAGCACTTGGGCCAGGTGCAATGCCCCAAAAATGCATGCACCCCATCACACTGAAATACACACAATTCTAGGCCTTGCAAAATTAACACATTTATCAAAGATTCCCCAGTGAGAGGCTGGAGTGAAGCCCTCGTTGTGAGGAACCTTCCCCCTGGCTGGGCCTGGCTGAGGTTCCCAAATGTGTTCTGGAGAGGCCCTTGGTGTCTGGGGCTCCCAGGATGTTTGCTCTCCTGGTTTAATGGTGCCGTGGGGCTGAGCTGAGTTATCAGCCTTGGGAAGCTACAAGTGTGTGGGCTAGAAGCACTAAGAATACATAAAGCTATATAAAAGAGTATGTAAGAGGGGTATAAAAGGAAATGCAAAAAATAATTCTGGCATCACCTCCACCCCGGGAGGTTTCCAAGACCCAACTGCATAAAACTCTGAGCACCATGCTCTGATCTTTCAGCAGTAGCTTGGACAAGAGAACTCCTGAGCTACCTGAATTATCCTATCTGACATTATAAATGCCAACACAAACACAGAAGTAAATACACATCGTGCAAGCTGTAGATGCACACACAAAAACCTGTGCCTGTGTGTGCATGTGCAGCAATTCTCCACCGACTACAAATGAAGTCTCTGTGAGGATTTTGTGGTTTAGTTGCTCATTTTTACATGCACTTCTTATTTTTGCAGTTGCTTACTTCTTGGTTTTGAAAGAGATTTGATACAAAAATCTTTTTCTTCCCTGTTTCTATCTCAGATATCTGTACTGTTCTCCTTCCACACAGAGTTATGGTTAGGGAAAAAGTTATAATTTCTGTTTAAATTTCTTCCCAATTAATGCCCATTATCAGGAAAGGCAAATATAAAACAAAAAAAAAAGCAAACTCAACAAAACCCAAATAGCTTCTCCGTTACACTCATGCTGTGCCACATAAGTCTTTGACTCAGGGCAGAATTAGCCCCTCTCTGTCTAATAGCTGTTGTGAAAGTGGAATCATTGCACCCTACATGGAATTGGAATTGATGACAAAACTTGCAGTCACTTGTATTGCTTATTTTCCTGCTGTAGGAGGTTTCTGAATAGCTTCACTACAGCGCAGGTTAGAAGGTGACTCACTGGGCCAATGGCCGAGGAAGGAAATATTGCTTCTCAACAGGTTACATTCCTAAAACTCACCAATTTCAAGCAGTTTTTCCCTCACATCTTGAAAAATTGGACTTCTGCTCCAAGGAACTGGAGAACAAAACAAACGGTCTTCTCTATCATTCTGTAAAAATAACCACGGGCAGAAGATTTTTCACACTGTCTTTAATCCTGAGTTTCTTTTAAATCAAGAAGTCGTTCTGGGAAGAGCCTGGTTATGACCCAGTTTCTACAAACAGTACAGCAGCCTGGGCTGATCTAGGTTGAATGCCAAGAGGGCCATTGTTTTAAAAGTGAAATGACACGGAGCCAGCCGTGAGTCATGCCATGCACAGCACCACAGAAACTGCACAAACAAGTTAACAGGAGGGCAAACAGGTGGTGGGTAAGAGGTGTTGTGATCTGCCTCCTTCAGCAGCCCCAAAGACCTGAAGGTAAAGAAGGAGGGGGCACCTACCAGGGTTGCTACAAAGTCGGCTTTACTGCTGCTGCCTTTATGACAACAATATAAAGTAACTCCCACAACACAGTGAAGATAAGCTCTTTAAAGAAAATATAAAAGCATTAGCCTGGCAATTCATCCGAACCTCATCATGCATCGTAGACATTTTTGAAGTTTAACAAAGAAAAGCACATCATTAAAGAATACTGCTCTATCACCATTCTTATGCAAATCCTTTCAGATAGTTGGGTGGAAAATTCCATCTAACACGCAGTGAGAAATAAATGTTGCAGGGTGGAAATTTCAGCTATACCGAGTGCATCTATCACTTGTATAATCCAAACTACTGTATGTGCCCTGACTACAGAATTAGTATTGATCCATTCACCATGTAAACATCAAGTACTTTCTATTATTACTTGAAATAGCATGCTATCACAATTTCTATTTCCTCCCTCTATCTTAAATAGAAGTATTGCACATTAGCTCTTCCCTTCATGTACTTTTTTGCGCAGCTATCTAACTACAGTGTTCAAGGCTGTGCTGGGTTTCCTGCAGACATCTGCAGTATTGCCATCAAAGTACTTTATTTTCAAGTCGTCTCTGATGGAAGGCAATACAACTCTCATTTGCACTGAAACCTGTTACTGTGGCTTCTCTTGGTAAAACACACAGACCCCTTTGTTTTAAGATCTCTGTTGTGACCACCATTGGTGAATGACAACATCAAGCAGCTTCCCCAAATGTTGCCTGCACACCTCTCTGAGGAGTATCACTAAGATAAGAGTGGACTGCAGGAATCTGAACAGCTAAGTCATCTGAGCACACACACGAGAATAAGCTGCTGTGGCTTAAATGCAGCTTTGGAAAGTGCTGGGAGATGCTTAGAAGTGTAATGGGTTTCACTTGTTAGAACCTCGCTTTTTCTCTGAGCACGGTGAAAAACTTAAGATGGAAAATATAAGAGCTTGTCTCCAGGAAAGCCCTCAAATTTTATACTGGAGAGTTCATCCTAAGACTTCAGCAAGACACCCCAGACCCCGAGCACCAAAGTGCCAAAACTCTGAGTCAGAGGCAGCTCTGACTCGGTGTGAGAGGGGCAGGGAGGGACCGAAAGGCCTGGGGGCACAAGGGGTTGCTCTCTATCCTGCCAGTTGTAGGGAAGCATGGGGGTGGAAACAGGAAAATCCTTCAGGTGGCTTCGAGCCTGGTTTCACTGGCAGGATTTTGGTGGTTTTTGTGCACAGGTCTGTTTACTTGGCACTCGCTGCTGACAGAGTACACCTGTCTCAAAGGGTGTTGGGACTCCCCACCTCATTCTCACGGGGAAACTGTGCTTCTCTGCTCTCTGCCTGCCACCTGTGGTGACAGCACAACCCCACAAAGCACCCACCTGAGGTGAGATTCTCACCTACCACACAGCCATGCCGTGGGCTACTAAAATATGCTCTTTCTTTTGTCTCCATGAGTGCAAAAAATATAATAATCTAATGATCTAATACACCACACGGACTGTAAAGCCCAGAGAAGGCATTGAGTATGGCAGGACTCTTTATTTCCACAACAACAGTGAATCTCTCAGGTCTTCCCCTCACTAAAGCCTCCAGCCTCAGAGGCTTCTTTGACAATGCTTCTTCACTGAGTTCTGTGCAGGTTACCTGATACCACAGCACAGCAGAATGTCAGCTGCAATGAAAATTCCAGGAGCTCTGAGCCTGGAAAACATCTGGGCAATCTCAAACCATGTAGGAGGGATGGCAGACAGCAAAGGGTAGGCAGGACTGAGGAGGAGGAAGAGGAGGAGGAGGAGGAGGACTCACAGTCTGTAGGTGTTCATGCACCTCCCATTACATTTCCCTCAGCAGACCTGCAGCCCTCCCCTCAGAGCCCCCATGTGGAAAACAAAGGAGACAGATGGTAAGTGAGAGTGGATCAGACTGGAGTGGTCATGGTTTACACCACGGGGTGTTGGGAGTGATGGAAGGCAATTCCACCTCTCCACAACCTGCCTCCCAACAAAAAAACAAAACAAAACAAAACAAAACAAAACAAACCAAAACAAAACAAAACAAAACAAAACAAAACAAAAAAAGGAGAGAGAGAAGGCAATAAGAAAGCCCTGTTTCTGGGAAAAGTATGTCAACCTCGGTGCTGGACAAGTTCCTTTTTGTTCATAAAACATCCTGTAGGTTTGTGGTCCCAAGCAACTGCTGACAGACATCTGCTGAGTGTGATTCATTTGATATGACTCAAGGAAGAGAGAAGTTTCTCTCCTCAGAAACCAAAAAAAAACAGGTGCCTGGGATGCACCAGAGATTATCTGACAAAAAAGCTAAACAGGAAGACAGAAGACTGCATCCAGGTTCTGTCACACAGAGAAGTGTTCGGGACTCAACAGAAGCATCCTTCTTCAGCTCCCACCTTCTCAAACTGTATTTCAAACCCAACACAAACAAGAGGTCCTCCAGCAGTTTCTCCAGGCCCTGTCTGAGCTCCCCTTCTCTTGGGAATTTCAGATGTAAGCACAAATGCCAGTCCTATGTGCCTTGTGTCCAGACTTACCTGTGGGGCTGCTACAGCAGACAGTGACAAATGTCACTCGAAAGGAGTTGCTGATGGACCCCAAAAACAAAACTGACAACCCAGCATTAGCACTCTGGGAGAGGGGTAGCTCCACCACTCTAAAAAGTAGGATTGGATTGTACTTTGAAATCCTTAGGTAATTGGGCAAATAACTGCCCTTGAGCTGCCTGAAAATCTTTGGGAAGGTGATCAGAGATGACTGTGTCATGAGTACATCATGGAAGGAGCTGAAAATGAAGGGAGGAGAAACAGAAGTGTAAGGGGGGTAAATAAATGCATCATTGATGCCTTAAATGGCTCCCTAGAAACAGAGACTAGACAGGAATAAAGGAATCAAGGAGGGATTGATTGGAAAGGCCTTCAGAGGTACACTCTGGCCTCCAGAGGCTCCTGCCTCAGTGCATCCCAACATGGACAAGGACAGCTCACGAGTTCTTCCCACTTGGATCTCAGCATCAATTCCCCAAGCAGAAGCCAGGCAAGGATGGAATTTGCCCAAGCTTGCCCCCCTGTCCCCAAGATTGTGGTTTGCAGTTGTTGGGCCTAGGAGGGTCTGGGTGTCCTTGGAGAGCTGGAGAGGCTTTGTTGTGTGTGTGTGAGCATGAGAGAACAGCACTGAACGAGCTCCAGGGAACTGCAGAGTTACAGTGGACACTGCAGGATTGGAAACATATAAAAGTTAAAACCTAAGGCATCATCATGAACTCAGTCAGTAGATATGAATGGAGCTGCTTTTCACTGTCACCCGCATCTAGGATATAATGTAGCAAGTCAGCATACCCATTACCAGCTCCGTCATTCATTTGTCTCTCTCTCACATCTTCCAGGCTGCTATAATTATCACCCCAAGATGTTCCTGACTATCACTTCCGCGTCCTTTGCCCAATCTGCTCTTTGCCAGGCCATCAGCATTCCTCAGTTTCTCAAGACACATTTCAGTCACCATGAACCTAAGTACCAGAGACCTCTGGACCATCCCTTCAAATTAGGTTTGTCTGTTTGCTTATTTAAAGCTGTGTTATAAAACATGCTGAAGTTTTTTTTTTTTTTTTTTTTTTTAATTAAGCAATGCCAAAAAAAGGGAAACTTTGCTATCGGAATGACTCAGTAAGTCTTGCTGTTATTCTCACACAACTGCTAATTACAAGGTCATAAAACAATTTTCCTCCTACTTAGTCTAAAATAGTCAAGTCTTACACATAACCAGGTATGTAAAAAACAAGTAATGCTTTATCACTTACTTGGCAGCCCATCACCATCAGCACCTGTGTCATGAACCCAGAATACTCCTGAAAAAGGTTAGCAGAGGAACACTTGCTAACATGCCAACACTGTTTCCCAATACATGGCTGGAGTGTCTAAAAAGCAAAAGGCAAAGCTTCTCCCCAGGATACTTAGGAATGTCATCTACGGCACTAAGTGTAACCTTTTCTAGAGAAAAACAGAAGCCCAGCAGCCAAGTTGTCACCTTTACAGCCACATCCTCTAGCCATCAGTGCAGCCTGTTCACTTTGCCCCTCTGGAGTGGCAGGGAAATTCGCTCATGCATCAGATGAGCCACTCCGGCAGAACAACCCCTAGGAAACTTGGGGTTTGGACTGTCCCACTGTGTCTCTTCTGTCTTCTGATGCCTTAAATGGCTCCCTAGAAACAGAGAGCAGACAGGAATAAAGAAATCAAGGAGGGATTGATTGGAAAGGCCTTCAGAGGTACACTCTGGCCTCCAGAGGCTCCTGCCTCAGTGCATCCCAACATGGACAAGGACAGCTCACGAGTTCTTCCCACTTGGATCTCAGCATCAATTCCCCAAGCAGAAGCCAGGCAAGGATGGAATTTGCCCAAGCTTGCCCCCCTGTCCCCAAGATTGTGGTTTGCAGTTGTTGGGCCTAGGAGGGTCTGGGTGTCCTTGGAGAGCTGGAGAGGCTTTGTTGTGTGTGTGTGAGCATGAGAGAACAGCACTGAACGAGCTCCAGGGAACTGCAGAGTGACACTGGGCAGTACAGGATTGGAAACAAAACAAAAGTTAAAGCCTAAGGCACCACTTCCATGCTACTGTTCAACCAGAATGTGTCACCCTTGCCAGTGACTTTCACCAGCACATCCAACCACATGCAAGCCTGGCATACACCTACAAAGCCAAAGGACGTTTTGCATTCCCTACCTAGGTCTCCCAGATGAGTGCACTGGCCACCAACCTGCTGAATAAAAGGATCTGAGCTGCAGCACAGCAACATCCCGCTCCAGCTACTGGGCTGACTTCAAAAGGGTGCTTTCTGTTTGCTGACTTCAAAGCAACCACAAGTATTTCTTCTTGGGTAGAGGGTTTTCAAAGTGCCTGAGTCCATCACCAGCACTCCAGAGGGTAGGAGAGATTGCAACAAACTCCCACATTTGTGAGCTGCCAGAGAGGTGCCTTTAGGGTGTTAGGGTGCCCATTCCTTGTTACATGCTGGAACGAAGAAGTCTGGCTGGAGCCCAGAACCAGAGCAGTCAGACACACAGAAGCTCATAATTTTGCCACCAAATTTAAATCAGCCCTTGCATTCTCTGTTGGTTTCCGCCCTGCTGCAAATCCCTGCTCAGATCCTGCTTCATCTGGTGCTCAGGTGCAGAGTGCAGGGTGCTGATAAGAAACAGTCACTTCTCTCTTTGGCTTTAATTGTGTTGGCACCCTCAGCTGTGCTCACCCCTCCCTTCTTCTGCCAGCTCCATGCACAGAGCTCTGCATCTGAGCTCTGCAGATGTGAACTCCAGATGCACAGCCATCCCACTGGCAAAATGCAGTTCAGCCCCACCAATCACCCTGCCCTCCTTGATCACTATTGCAGTGTCAATTAGAGAGAATTTTCTGTGGGGGTAGTTTCTGTCATGCAGACGTTTTGTGCATGTGTATCTACACAAAGGCTTCCCTCGGGGAAACCTCCACGAGGTTTGTCAGGATATGGAGCCTGCATCTGCTCTAAAAACCAGGAGGAAGTGTAGAGGCAATGAGTTAGGGAGATCCTTTCCCAACAGCAGGACTAAGGCATGTACACAGGTCAGTTTATTTGGCACAAGTCAGAGAGAATCTGCAAAACTTTAACAGCCAAAGCTCTGGAACCTTACTAATAGACCTCCACAGAGAACTGGAATCCAAACCCTCAAAGGTATTCAGATGCCTGAGTTCCTTTGGTTTCAGCATCATTGATTATCTCGGCCTGACCTACAAAACTTCAACTGCAGAAGCAAAGCCACACTCATGACTGTTTTCTCCGTGGAATTCATAAATTCTCCAGAACCAGCTTGCAGAGAAGCATGGCAGTAGATGGTCTTTAAGAACCCTACAGGGAACTACAAAGGGAGGCTACCTGAGAAGCACTGTTTTCTTTCAGTACAGTAGAAACACAAGGTTTTTTCATTGCTGCCTATGCTGCTGTCTAAATGAATCCCACACAGACAGTTAGTTGGATCCTATGAAACAAGAAGGCTACACTTGGCACCTGCTGTGTTACAGATTGTGCCTGTGAAATTGAATTTACAAGGACAAGACCAGAGAGAAAGGCAAAAAACAAGGAGATGTTGAGAATGACGTATTTGCATGAAGTATATTAATAATTTGTCATTAAGTGTAAGTAAAGACTGCCATGCACTTAGCAGTGAAGATCTCCTTCCATAAGTCTTCAGTGTGGGACCTGAGCTATTTACAAAATCAGCTTTTGGGGAGAATGACTCTATCCTACATTGCCAGTGCACGAGAAACAAAACTCAGCCAACTTGCAAGCACTACTGTTGTGCATGTTTTTATTAGACAGTGCCACTGAAAAGGTTGCACTGAGGGTGACAAGGTGGCATTACCCATGCAACTTCCCTCTGCAGAACTGAAACCCAGCCACACTGGGAATTCACAGATCTAAAAACACCACATCCCAAAACAAAGGAAATATGAAGACTGCCGGACAACTGCCTGATGTTTGGGCTTGTCTGGTGAGAGCAGAGGAGAAATCTCAGAAGGCCAGAGCTGTTCACTTGGTTATCTGTTAGCAGGGGGAAGAGCTCTGTGCAGCCCAGCAAGAACACCCCTCCAGGATATGCACAGAGTGTGTGTACGTGTGTAACATACATGGAAAAATAATGGTGTTTGTGTGAGAAATTTCTTTCCAGATAAACCTGCCAAAGGTCCCTGACACAGTCAGAAAGAAGATTTCAAAAAAAAGTGCCGGACTAAAATATAGGGTCATAGAATCATAAATTATTCTGAGTTGAAAGGGACCCATGAGGACCATCGAGCCTAATTCCTGCTCCTGCACAGGACAGCCCCAGAGTGTCCAAATGCATCTTCAACTCTGGCAGGTTTGCTGCCATGTCCACTTCTTTGGGGAGCCTGTTTCACTGTCCAAACACCCTCCCAGGGAAGACCCACCTCCTAATGTCCAAACTAAACTTCTCCTGACACAATATCAGGCCAATTCCTCGAGCCCTGTCCCTGGTCCCCACAGAGCAGAGATCAGTGCCTGCCCCTCCTCTTCCCCTCAGGAGGAAGCTGCAGAGCTGCAGGGAGGTCTGCCCTCAGTCTCCTCTTCTCCAGCTCAACAGACCAAGTGCCCTCGGCCACTCCTCCTACAACTTCTCCTCAAGGCCCGTCACCATCTTTGCAGCCCTCCTTTGCACACTAACAGTTAAATGTCTTTTTTACACTGTGATGCCCAGAATCACCCCCAGGACTCAAGATGAAGCTGCCCCAGCCCAGAGCTGACAATGTTGGGCCTGGTGCCCCCAGGACAGGGATGTCCCTCCTGGCTCATGTCCAACTGGCCATCAACCAGGACTCCCAGGTCCCTTTCGAGGGCACTGCTCAGCAACATCTCATTCCCCAGTCTGTCCATATATCCACAGCTACCCCATCCCAGGGCCAGAATCAGGCACTTGGCCTTGTTGAACTTCACACAACTGGTGATTGCTTCTCATTTTTTGAGGTCTCTCTGCAGGGCCCCTCTGCTTTCAAGAGATTCAACAGCTCCTCCCAATTTAGCATCATTGCCAGCCTTGCCCAGTATCCCTTCCAGTCCTGCATCCAGGTAACTTGTGAGGATATTGAGGGCTGAGAATGGAGCCCTGTGGAACTCACCAGTGACAGGCCACCCCAATCCTTTGTGTCCGACCAGTTGTTCACCCATCACATGATGTGTTTATCCAACTGTGGGCTGGACATTTTGTCCAGAAGGATGTTGAGAGAGACAGTATGGAAAGCTTTGCTGAAGTCCAGAAAGATGACATTAGCTGGCTTCCCTTGGTCAGCCAGGTGGGTTATCTTGTTGTAAAAGGAAATCAGGTTNAACTTGTGAGGATATTGAGGGCTGAGAATGGAGCCCTGTGGAACTCACCAGTGACAGGCCACCCCAATCCTTTGTGTCCGACCAGTTGTTCACCCATCACATGATGTGTTTATCCAACTGTGGGCTGGACATTTTGTCCAGAAGGATGTTGAGAGAGACAGTATGGAAAGCTTTGCTGAAGTCCAGAAAGATGACATTAGCTGGCTTCCCTTGGTCAGCCAGGTGGGTTATCTTGTTGTAAAAGGAAATCAGGTTTGCCAAGCAAGACTTTCTCCTCATGGGCCTGTGCTGGCTGTGACCAGTGTGTCCTCCAGGTGTTTTCCAATACCTCCCAGAATAATCTCCTCCATAATTTTACTAGTTCCTGAAGTGAGACTGACAGCCCTGTTGTTTGCAGGGTCATCCTTCTTGCCCTTCTTGAAATTGGAACTTTCACTAGCTTCCAGTAAACTGGAACTTCTCCAGATTCCCAAGATCGCTCAAAAATCATCAAGAGAGGCTTCGCCATGACATCAGCAGCTCTTTGAGTATTTTTTAAAGAATTCCATCAGACTTATAGGGATCCAGCTGGAGCAGTATATCCTACACAAGTTCTGGGATGATTGGGAGTTGATCATTCTCACATCCATGGTCCTCCAGCTCAGGGCACNTAATTTTACTAGTTCCTGAAGTGAGACTGACAGCCCTGTTGTTTGCAGGGTCATCCTTCTTGCCCTTCTTGAAATTGGAACTTTCACTAGCTTCCAGTAAACTGGAACTTCTCCAGATTCCCAAGATCGCTCAAAAATCATCAAGAGAGGCTTCGCCATGACATCAGCAGCTCTTTGAGTATTTTTTAAAGAATTCCATCAGACTTATAGGGATCCAGCTGGAGCAGTATATCCTACACAAGTTCTGGGATGATTGGGAGTTGATCATTCTCACATCCATGGTCCTCCAGCTCAGGGCACTGGGACCCCTTAGCCTGTCATCTGGGTTGAAGATGGAAGAGAACAAAGCTTTGAATGCCTCTCCCTTGTCCATGTCCCTGTGTCTGAGATGACCATCCTCATCAACAGGCCAATGCTATTGCTGGACTGCCTTTTGCTGTTAGCATATTTTTTAAAAACCCTCTTTTTATTGTCCCCTACAGTTCTGGACAACTCCAATCACACTTTGGCTGTACAACTACTCTCCCTACAGTAGCAATCAGCATCTCTGTATTCCTCCTGTGTCATCCAACCTTGCTTCCACAGGGGAAATGCCTCGTTTTTTTGGTTGAAGATCCCAAAGAAGATCTTTGCTTAGTGAAGTTGACCTTCTGCTTCATCTGTTTGACTTATGGTATTCTGGAACTGTCTGCTCCTGTGTTCCTGGGAGGTGGCCAGCACTGATGGACCTCAGCACCTTCAAAAGTGTGTTCCCAGGGGACTTTACTCATTATTTCTCTCATCTGCATGAAGTCTGCTCTACTCATGTCCAGGGTTGAAGTTTTGCTGGCACTGTTCCTCCTCTCAACAAAGATTTTAACATGTATTTGACATGCAGCACCTCATAATACTGCAGGGAGCACTTATCAGCTTGATGGAAAAGCACCAGTGTTTGGAGGCATGAGGTAACACTGGAAGCAACTGAATGTAAGGAAATCAAATCTAAGCTTAAGGGAAAAGAAAACAAGATAAAATCATTAGAATGCAAAGAACAAGGGGGCAACCAAAATTCAGATTAGGTTACATGAGCCTCAAACAACTCAGGAAGCTACAGGATCATTGCAGGTAGGTTTTTCCAACCCTGAAGTGCTGGAGGAAAAGAGGCTGGAAAGTGCCTCAGTGGAAAATGACCTGGGTTTCCTGATCACCAGTGCCTGAACATGAGCCCAGGTGTGCCCAGGTGGCCAAGAAACCCAATGGCACCTAGGCTGTCCCAGCTGTGGTGTGGCAGGACCAGGGCAGTGACCGTCCCTGTGCTGGACACTGCTGAGGCCACACCTTGAGTCCTATATCCAGTTCTGGGTTACTGACTTCAGGAATGATATTGAGGTGCTGCAGCACATCTGGAGAAAGGCAGTGGAGCTGGGGAAGAGTGGGGAGAAAAATTCTGGTAAGAAGCAGCTGAGGGAGCTGGAGAGGCTTCAGGTACCTCTCACTCTCCACACCTCCCTGACAGGAGAGTGCAGCCAGGCTCTGCTCCCAGGGAACAAGGGACAGGACAAAGGGGAAACAGCCTCAAGCTGTACCAGGGGAGGTTCAGTTTGGACGTTAGGAAGAAATTCTTCACAGAAAGGGTGATTGAACATTGGACTGGGCTGCTCAGAGAGGTGGTGGAGTCACCATTCCTGGAGGTGTTTAAGGAAAGACTGGAATGCACTCGGTGCCATGGTCTGGGTGGCAAGGTGGGGATCAGCCACAGGGCGCATTCGATGACCTCAGAGCTCTTTGCCAGCCTGACTGACGCTGTGATGCCCTGGTGACCGCGGCTCCCCGCAGCACGGCGGTCCCGGGAGAGCGGCCCGAAGGGGAAGGTCGGAGGCAGCGGGATGGGGGCGAAGCCGCACCGAGTCCCGCTAGGCATCGGGGGGGCAGTGGCTTGCACTGGGCGCAGGCCGACGGGGAGGGGGAGATGGAGCGGGAGCGGAGCCGGGACAGGGAGATGGAGAGGGGCCGGGAGCGTCGGGAACGGGAGCGGAGGCGGGAGGGGGAGCGAGGTCAGGAGGGGACCGGAGCCAGGAGCGGGGCCGGGAGTGGGAGCGGGAGCGGAGCCGGGAGCGGGGTCAGGAGCGGGATCAGGAGTGGGGTCAGGAGTGGGGTCAGGAGCGGGAGCGAGGCCGGGAGTAGGAGCGGGATC
>VZTN01030918.1:59041-83801 GCA_013400515.1 Erpornis zantholeuca
CTGCCGGCGGGAGCGCGGAGGCTGCGCGGCCACGTGGCGCCGCCCGACCCGGGGCGCGCCCCCGCGGAACCACAGGATCAGTGATGTTGGAAAAGGCCTCTGAGGACAGCGAGTGTGGCCGGTGAGCAGACGCCGCCTTGCCCACCAGAGCACCGAGTGCCACATCCAGTTATTCCTTGAACACTTCCAGGGACGGTGACTCCACCACCTCCCTGGCAGCCCATTCCAATATTTAACAACCTTTTCTGTGAATAAATTATTCCTAACTCCCTGGCAAAGCTTGAAGCTTAGTCCTCGCCTCCTGTCCCTTGTTCCCTGGGAGCAGAGCCCGACCCCTTCCCGGCTGCCCCCTCCTGTTAGGGAGTTGTGCAGAGCCACAAGGTCCCTCCTAAGCCTCCTTTTCTCCAGGCTGAGCCCTGCAAGCTCCCTCAGCCACTTCTCATCAGATTTGTGTGTGCTCCAGCCCCTTCCCCAGCTCTGTTCCCTTCTGTGGACTCACTCCAGTCACTCCATGTCCACTTGAATTGAGGGGCCCAGAACTGGACACAACACTTGAGGTGTGGCTTCAGCAGTGCTGAGCACAGGGGAAAGAATCGCTTCCCTGGTCCTGCTGGCCAAAATATTTTGGGCACAGAACACTGAAACTACTCCTCAGATATTTTTAACTCCCTTCCCCTGTGCCCCCCAGGCATCCTTGCTGCCCCACCACTGGAGCAGAGACTCCAGAAACAACCAGGAGACATCCCCACCTCCCCAGCTGCCACCCTGGAGGTTTCCCTTTTGTTCCCAGCCTCAAATTTGAAACCCAAGCCATTTCTGTGCTCTCCATCTCTGTGTCAGCCCTGTGAGCATGTGCTTCCACATGTGCTGGGCTTTCTGTTTTTCCAACATGCCTCTTCCTGTGTCAAAAATCACAGAATCACAGAAATGTAGGGGTTGGAAGAGACTTCTGGAAATCATCCAGTCCAACCTCCTCTGCCAAGGCAGGGTCACCTGGAGCAGGTGACATGGGAACATGTCCAGGTGGGGTTGGAATCTCTCCAGAGAGGGAGACTCCATGATCCCCCGGGTATCCTATTCCTGCCACTTCACTCTGCCACCCTCAATGGAAAGCTCTTCCTCATGCTGAGTTGGTTTAATTAATGGCCATTGCTCCTTGTCCCGTTGCTGGTAACCACCAAAAGCAGACTGGGACCATCTTCTTGGCATACACCTTGGAGATATTTATCTGCACTAATGAGATCCCTTCTCAGCCTTCTCCAGACTAAACAGATCCAGCTCCCTCAGTCCCTGAATCATCTTTGTGGGCCTCCACTGGACCCTCTCCAGCAGCTCATTTTCCTCGTCCTGAGGAGCCCAGAGGTGGACACAGCACTCTGGGTGCATGGTCCCTTTGCACTGTCAGCCCACTTTAGCCCAGTTATCCAAAAGAACATGTGCGGTGCCACGTAGGGTGATCAAAATGTTTGCAGCTTTTCTGCTCTGCCCAGGATAGCTTCACACATGGGGTCCTTCATTCCAGCACCCACAATCAGGCCAGCATGGGTCCGGAGGCCAAGGTGGCACCAGTTCTACACCAAACACTTTGGTTTGATTTGGTTTGAGTGTATTTTTCTATGTGTTTGTCTTTCAGAACTAACAGCTCTAAGCTTTAGAATTATTACAAGCTCTGAAGCCATCTGTGGGCACAAGAAGATTTTGTGATAGATCATTTGCCATCCAGAAAATACATTTTCTGGGGGGAGGAGAGTGTGTAAAATTCAACAAAACAAATTATGTAAAATGAAGCCACAGTAGACAGTGTGGGAGACTTAGCCAAGTAGGTTATTTCCCACTAACTCTATTGCCAATTGTTAGGGGAACTTTAACAAAGCCAAGTTTTTAGATTTAATCCAGACCCATCAAAGACACAGAGGAATGACAGAGAAGTATCAGTGCTCCAGAGTCTCATTTGTTTTAAATCAGGACAACACTTGGATCCATCAACAATCAACTGCCCTGTTAGAGCATATCCTTAATATCAGGAGGTAATGGGGAAATAATTTCTGATAGCATCCATCTTTTGAGATGTTTATTGTGTTGTTTCTTTTCACAGTTCTGTACCATGCCATGGAAGATCCCAGTGCAGAAAGATTTATGTAAACAGCTCTGTCACATCACCACTTGCACAGAGGAGCTGATAAACCACCTGTACCCGATTCCCCTCCGGGCACGGCAGAACAGATGGGTCCCTTTGATGCTCAGTTCCAGGTGATTACCTAAGGATGGCAGCAGCACAGGCAAGACATTCCAACATTGTCCTCCATCTTCCACATCCTCCAAGATTTCTGGTGAAGGTACAGCCAGCACCCACTGTAAATAACAAGAATTTGTCAAGAGTCTTGTTGTTACTCTAGAACAAAACTGTAAATGGATGTACTGTGCCAGGTACATGAAGATTTGTATCTTTTGAATTTTTACAGCGTGTGTTTTGGAAAAACAGGACTGAAGAAGTCCCCTCAGTTCTCACACTGAGTCCATATTAAGGTACATAACCATGTCTTATGGTTGCCTTCATAAACATTTCAAGTTCTACCTTAAACTGAGTTAATTTTCTCAGACTTATCATTTACATAGGGGAAGAGTGACCAAGCTATAAAAATGCAAACATTGATTTTTTTAATAGGGAAAGTGTAGCAAAAAGCGAATGAAAAGGAGTATTTTAAACCCAGTCAACATTGTCAAAGTACTTTTGGCAGCATCTTTTTAAACTTGTTTTGAACAATAGCTCAGCCTGTTAGCAGACCCCCTCCAAGATCATGTTAGTAACCTACTGCAGGATTGATCTAGCCATCAGGTTGCCTGTAAACACTTCCTGGCTTCACTGCTGATTAGGGTACATGCTGCTAGATGGAGTCCTTCCACTGATTCCAGTAAATCTGACCTCCACGCAGTTCTGAGAAACGCTGAAAAACAACCCAGTACGTGTGTGGACTACAACAGTCATCAGGGGCACCAGGTGTTTGTTAAGCTGGATACTCAGAAGGCCAAGAGTAAGAAGCATTTTGTGCAGGCAGCCCATCTGCAATTCCAGTGCACTGTAATTTCTAAAAAAATCAAATGTCATATCCATGGACATACTGAAGTGGCCGCCTTCCATTTGTCAGTCAGTCAGCAGGAGTTTCAAAAGAGACTTAGATTCATATCTCCAGGACACTGCTGGAAAAGGAGCTTCAGCATGCACAAACCCCCTTGACTTCTGCTCTGGTAACCGAAGGATGTGTGTCAGAGCCATCAGCAGCAGAGCAAATACTGATGGAGAACTCAAAGTCTCGGATTTCCCAGGGAGACCTTCCAAGAGGAGTTCATTACTCATGGCAATGGATGGTATTTTAAGCTGACTGAAGCCACCAGTGAGGCAGGGATGATAGTGGGAGAGGAAGGTCTTAGAGATGTTGTACAAAAGGTAGCAAGATGGTGGGCAAAGGCAGGATGGGAAAAAGCAATGAATGCAACAGTGGGTGTAAATGCTCCTTAAAAAGTCCTAACAGGGGCGTATTTTAGACATCTCTGTTTTGCACATGTAATTTTTACACACAAAAAATTTACACTTGTTTGGTTAGGCAAACAAGTCTAGAAGTAGCGTACCACACCACGACTTCTCACCAGGTCAAGTGGACACTTCTGTGCACAAAGAGAAAAGGATATCTGATTCCTATTGCATGGGAAATTCTGTCAGCACCATGCACAGCTCGGCCAAGTTTGTGTCAGACCTCGCAGCCCAGCAGAATGCCAAAACACATGACCTAATGGGCTTTGCACTGCACATGGTCTCACTTTATTTGGTGATGAATACTTGCCATAAAGTATTTGCCGAGACAAACAGAATAAAGCAAGAGTGGTATTCATGCTGTTTGCCAGAAGAAAAATACCAGAATATTTGTTTATGTAGTTTGCCAAAAATACCAGGTATCACAATAAACAGGCATTAGGTCAAATTTATCACTGGCTGACACCACCCACCCAGCTGACTGCAGCCAAAACCATCATTTCGTCTTCTATTTTAATTAATTCAAAGATTGCAGGGCTTTGGTTTTTGAGTCAAATACTCATTGCATACATGTATATCATACCCTGCACCTACATACTTTGCTCTTGCAGGATACATCATGAAAAAGCATTTCGAAGAGTGACACAGAACCAAATGATCCTCTAATTTAAGTTATCAAGGAAGGATCACCAGTACCTAAAGTCAATGTGTTCATGAACACATGCAATTCAAAGTGAGATAACAGCAGTAGAAGGTTACTTTCACCCTTCTCTGTTTTCTTTGGGATCACCCAGACCTGTCAGCTGAATTAGAAGTGAGCATTATAACAAAGACATATTTCAAGTTTGTTGATTTACTGGTTTGGGTTTTTTTTCAAAGTGACAGGAAGCATGTTTTTAAAACAAAACCTCTTAACTTGAAAAACAATAGTTTTTCAATAGGAAAATGTGTGCAACATAATGCAACCTGCCTCTTAAATGCCTGCCTCTCTTACATATTTTTCTCTTTTTTGCCTTTTTAACTAAAAAAAGTCTAAAAGGAATGATATACAATTTCTGAGCAACTTTGTAGATAGACTGAGATTTTGCCTCCAAAGAGCTCCAAGATGAAGTACTATCCTACTTTTAGGAAAGATTTTTTAACATCCAAGACCAGACTGTCAATTAAGAATTACAAGGAGCAGGAGGAATGGGTAGTGTTAAAAATTGTCAGACCAATACACTTCAAATTAACTCTGGTAGAATGTGAAACAGTAAAGGTGAAATACCATTTGCAATAGAAAAGCAGAAGGAAATGAGAGAAAACCTGAATAAGCAATGAAATAATCACATCTGACACACAGCTGTATGCTGTTGAGGGTGAAATGATTCAAAGGATCATAGTTGAGCAGTAATGATCTAAGGTCCACTTTTGCTGAAGTCAGTGAAGACATTGCTGCTGACTTTACCAAGATAAGGATTATACAGCTCACAGTTTGAAGGCCAAGTGCCAGACATCTTTAAACTGATAACCTCAGAAAAAAGATCCCTAGTCCATTTAAATCATCTTGAATTCAAGGACTTTGGATTAATTTTGCCAGCCTGCTCCAGCTGGGATGCAGTCATCAGGGGATAAAATGACCATGGGAAAGTGTGTTGTAGAGAAAGAAATTAATGATGGAACACAGTTTTAATTGTACTTAGTTGAATATTTCTTACTGATGCCGAGTATTATTTTCTCATACTGCAACTACTGTTATGAACAAGGAGGAAAAAGAGCTCTTGATCTGGTCATAAAGGCTGCTGAATTTCATCTCAAAAAGAGCTTCAAGAGAGGCTCTGGACTCCAGATGAGCACTGTATGTGTGTGAGAAAGAACCTTTTGTGTCCACTGAAGATATAATCCTGAATTTAATCAGTTTTCCTTTGCAGCTGTGTACCTTAAACACAGCACATAGCTGTGCCATCAGGCTGTCCTTTCCATCATGAACAACTCAGGCTTCCCTTGAACAAAATATTTGACCTTCAAGTCCTACAATCCATTCCTCTCCCAGTTTCTTGTCATACATTCCCCAACGTTCATAGGCTATAAATAGAGATAGACGGAGAGAAAAATAAAGACACTCATTCCCTGGAAACCTTTTTGGCCAGAAGAACTTTGCTGCAAGAAGCAATGGAAGCATGATAACTATTTTGCTTTTAAAAACATCTGAGTTGTTCCACCTAAGCAAGGCCAGCTGATGTGTAAGGCTGTCAGCTATTTTAGTACTGCCATGGAATTGGCCAAGGAGTTGCTGAAATACTAATTCCTTTTGACAGGGGCCCTGTAAGTTAACTCCAGACAATTACCTCTGGAACTTCCCAAAAGAGAGACTTCAGCCATGGCAAATTTTACATACAGCCAGGAAGGCACAGAGAAGGTGAATGTTTATTCTATAATATTGCCAGTTTCAGGGATGCACAGAGGTTACAGGAGACAGGCCATTTTCAGACACAAATACTCATTGTCAGGAGGAGACTTGGGTTGAAAATGTGCTGTGGGGGATTGTTCCAAAGACCTGACACTTGTCCTGTAAAACATCTCTGATCTCTGGCTATGCTGCAAATAGTTCTGATACTGCAGATTTCTATCCTCCACCAAATTTCAGTGAAAAAAACAGAACTTTTCCATGCATACATGGCTGGAGACAGGTTGACTGTATTTCAATTAGCAGAGCTGCTACGTGAAAGATGAATTGTAATTGCAGGACACTTAAATTATATGTAATTTGCAGGTAATTTAAATTATATAAGTCTCAATTCTAATGCAAACCTCTCCTTTGAAAGCAAGAGTTAAACAAACATGCAGATCAACTGCTAGATCTATATTACTCTTGATGGTTTTTCAACTCTTTTGTACTTATGTAAGAAATTAAATGCAGGAGATTAAATACAAGGCTTTTGTTCTTCAAAAAAAAGGACCTGCATGGTGCTTGGTCATCATATTTTCCTAGCTTTGCAAAAGAAAAGAACAATCTGTCAGCTTTTGGACTGGGTCATCAGCCAGTTGGACTAGCACAGATCCTTCAACGCAAATACTCTTTATTTGTTTTGGAAAATGAATTAAAAATGACTGTATTTTTACCAAAAGAAATAATGATTCCTACAATGTAGTAATAGATCCCATGGCCATTTCAGACAGGTCAAAAAGCACCTTTTGGTTGCATCTAAGTGAGCCTGAACACAACCCCTTGGCTTTTCAACCAAGGCAGCAGCAATTTAGGATGAAAAAAAGTGCACCCATACAATGAGCTGGTTAAGATGGCCTAGTTATCCGAATATTTTTGTATCCTGGGTTGAAATGTATTCTGTTACCATCTTTGTGAGCTGTTAAAATGAAGTGAAGCAGTGTTTTTCCTTGCCTTCTCCCTCTGTACTATCTACTGTTAATGGGTCATCAATGCCTCACCCCATGACTCAGAGATAACTCCCCCCTGGACTATCTGCTGTTACTGGGCCCATCAGCACCTTGCCACATGACTCAGAGATAACTCCCCCCTGGACTACCTCCTGTTAATGGCCCATCAGTGCCTTATCTCATGACTCACCATCCCATTGTGAGATGCTCCACCCAGAGGGAGGAACCAACTATTCCATCCTGGATATAAGCTGAGATTCTGAACACCACACCAGCGCTTGCCTACTGGACTCCCAGAGGGAAAGAGCTACTGTTAGACTGTCAGACCCTTCTTCCTACAGGATCACTGCTTCAACAGAACTGCTTTGCTTGCACTGCTACCACCATAGAATGTCAGGTTGTATTCTGACTTTGTCAGTATCCTTGTACTACTGCATTTATTTATTTCTTTTAATTTTCTCCTATTAAATTATAATTCTGACTTGCAATCTCCCACTGGTTTGATTTCAAACTAGTACATTTTGTGTTAAACTCTTGCTCGCTGAATGGGTGGGCATGTGAGCTGTTACTGCCATCCCTGCCGTGCTGCCTGGACTTCCTGCGTCCCGAATTCTGCGGGATTCCGTGCGGGATGCCAGGACAGCTTTCACCACCAGATGTCCCCCAGGCCGTGCAGAAGAAGGGGTAGGCAGGTGTGGCAGATGAGAGAGAGCTGAGCAGCTGCAAACCCCAGGGTTTGTGACTCACGGGCACTTTGAGGGACGTGCTCCAGCAGGACCAGCGCGGCTGCACGTAAAAGTTATCGGGGTAAAACCTACTGGGATGCGCCTCACACGCTACACTGCACCTGGAATGCTTCTCAAGGTTTAGAGTGAGGCTTCCCTTGCTCTGTGAACAGCCACCACCTTTTGTTTGCAACACTCTCCAGCACTGCTTTGTGGACAGACAAGTTAAAAAGCTGAAGCAAGCCCTCTGCTTCCAGGGCTGACAGGGATACGTTGGTGCCGCTCAGAGAACGTTGCTTAAGCAGCACTTCTGCCCATAAGCCAAGCTTGGAAATGACTGGACCGATATTTTCAGAGCCCTGGGAACACTCTAGCAGGACTGCAGATGGTGGCAGAAAACAGTAATAAGGCAAAACAGGTGAGAATTTAAAACTAATCCAAACCAGTAAGTTCTTTCTACTATATTCTCAAATACGAAA
The DNA here is from genome assembly GCA_013400515.1 of Erpornis zantholeuca. Classification (NCBI taxonomy): domain Eukaryota; kingdom Metazoa; phylum Chordata; class Aves; order Passeriformes; family Timaliidae; genus Erpornis; species Erpornis zantholeuca. The sequence goes on from VZTN01030918.1 coordinate 67,150, forward strand.
GTTAAAAGACATCATCCAGGGCTGTGTGCGCAGAGAGCCCAGGGATGAGGAACTCACAAGGAGAAACACTGCTCAGACGAGGAACCAGGAGTCTTCTTCCCCTCAAGGCATCAGGATACTGGGACTACCAGAACTGCAGAGACAAGAATGAAGATTGCCCCCCAGGATGAAGACAGCAGCTTAGTGGTGTTCTCCACCACCCCAAGCTCAGCATCTCCCTTCACACGCCTTACACAGTTCATGTGTATGACCTGTCGTGCTTCTCAGCAAAAACAACAGCTTAGCATTCATAACTTCAGCTCCTCAGAAGTGCTGGGAATGCTCCGCTGTGGAGGTGAGCACTGGAAGACAGGAGTCGGCCACTGCAGGTGGAGTACTGCTCCATGGACAGCATTTCCCACACTCTGCTCCACACTGTCATAATTATGGATTACAAGTGTTGGTGTGCTGATGGAATACCTGCCAGGCTGGGTAATTGACTCACTCTTGGGTCTCTTTCATCAGGATCTTGACCACAGCACACAAAACCCATATGGTCCTACTCTACACAGTGATCTTCAGGTTCACATCTGTCTCAGTCAACATCAGGATGACCCCTCCCTTCTTAAATCACACGTGTGATTCCCTTTGTGCCTTTCTTTCATATTTTGCAGGGTGACACTCTTGCCTGCCACCCAACAGTGCTACCTTGTTACAGCTACCAAGATTGAATGTCTCACAGGCAAAGTAATTTCATTCTTTTCAAAATAATTACAGCATTGTTACTTTGTAATGTGAATGTCAAAGGAGATAAGGGAAAATAACCATCGGAAGGTGGAAAGAACAATTTAATTCAGCACGCAATTAAATATCTACTAATCATAATGTGGACAAAGGGTTTGCCGTGACTCAACAAGTGATAGCTCATCAGCTCAAACACATTTAACTAGGAAGGTGCACATAAAAACCAGAGGAGGTTAGTTTAATCTATTTTTTAGGTTAAAGACTATTTTGGATAATGACAGGGAGCAGAGAGGGTAAAATGAGAACAGTTGTATATGCTGATGGAGGTAGCACGACTTTATTACAAAGAGAGAAAATATTAAGAATGTGCATGCCTTACAAAGAGGAAGACTTTCTAAAGAAGACTTAGGCATTTGGCTTTGGTCCATGCCACTGGGAATTGTGGATTTCATTTCTCACTTGGAATGCTTCTTCTCTCTCCAAACCCTCTAAGTATCAAGACGTTCACAATAAAATGTAGCCAGGAATTACTATGGCAAGCACACCCACAGAGGCTTGTAAACACATGTTGGAAAAGCCCTGACTAGAGTACTTACAAGACAGAATGCAACCACTCAAAGAAGATTTCATGGCTGAGGAAATAAAGGCTTTAAAATGTGCCCAAACATCATGTACAGAAGAGACTGTAATGGCTCTGCAGAAGTGTTCTTCCACTTACCCAAATTGCTTCTAAAAGCAGAGGCACATGCAAACCCAGAACCCAGCCCCTCTCCTCACCTGACTGTGAATCAAGGACACACAGTCCCCCAGTGTGCTCCATGCTGGATCTCCAGGCCAAGATTATCAGGGCACCTTTGGAAATTTGCACACTCAAGGAGAATGAAACATTAAATTTGTTCAGCATCTTTCCAGGCATCCTCTGTTAAGTGCTCAGGCCAAAGCTTTAATTGAGCAAAGATGCCTCTAGAGCCTTCAGTGCACTGCCAGTGCTTAATAGAGAGCTGGAAACAGGATCTGCATTTTCTGATCTTTCTACTTACAGTACACCTTAAGTGTTTTTGGGGCACATGGAGACAACATTTTTGCTAGGGGAATGCCACCATGGTTGGTAATGGTCACTCAAACTTTCAGATCTTTCAAACTTTCAAACTTTCAAATTAATTACAGATCACGGTTGATCTGTAATTAATTTGGCAAAGAGTCCTGGCAGATGCAGAACTGTTCACATCAAGCTCTCCAGACAACAGCAGCACTCAGGCCATTTCACAGGTTGTCTTGGAGTGCCCGACCCACCCTCTTTGTGCTGAATTGTCCTGCATTTATTGGCTGTGTGAAAACATCTGCACACGCACCCACCAGTCACAATAATACAAGGCACAATAACACAGAGCAAGTAAAGGAGAAGTTCTTACTCTTTTAAAGTCATTTAGGTTGGAAAAGACCTTTAAGATCACCAGCTCCAATTGTATAGTCCAACCTTCACAGATTCGTAAACATTACAAGACAAACATAACAAAATTTAAGGTGCTCTAATTTTAGAACCAAGAGAGCAGTGCAGAGTGACCCATGGCTTTTCACTGTCCATATCCAGGCCAATCTCATGCTCAGCTAATAATGCTAATAAACACAGCTCCCAAGCCATGACTCCAAGGAAGATGTTTACCATTGTTGTACAGCTTTTCCTGTCACACAAGTCACAGCCCCAAGAACAACCAGGTAATATCTTTGAGTGGGGCACCAAGGACCCAAGAATAAGAGATTTTCCCTGCTGATGTTCTTCCTGGTTGCTGAAGCAGAAGCCTAGCACTGCACCCATGCCCATTTCGACACTTCCTGTATTGCTTTGTCTTTCAAGTGTGTTTGTGTTTCCATAACATCGAGCACAAGCCAGATAAACAAAGTGGCTTCCCCACTTGCTCGAGATGCTCTGTTCTTACAAAATTAGAAGCTCAATGGCATAAATTCCTACAATTTAAAAAAAAAAAAATCAATAACCTCTCCCTATTAATTGCACTTATGTGATAGGCTTAAACAGGTACTTTCAGCATCATCTTAACACTGGAAGGCAAAAAGGATGTGACTGTTGTAATTAAGACTAAAACATTATCTTTTTTTCAGACCGAAGCTTTTTGAGGCCCTCCAACAGGAGAACAATGCTTATTTTAATGTGGCTGGCATCAGAAAATAACAAAACCTCTTTTGTGATCAGATTACAGAAATAAAACTCTTGTCTGCAACCTAAACAGCAAGGAAAGTCAGCAGTAATATTAGCACATGACCACAACCTAATAGATAAGAATTTCTCTCCCCACCATCCAAGCCTTTCAAAACACTGTTTTGAAAGCAAACAAAATCACAGAAAATTTTCAACTGTAGTATGATGAGCCTTAAAGAAAAATTTTGTCTTGGCAGAAAATAAAAAAGTGGGCGCTTTTTACACAAAGAGCAGGTATTTGATGAAACTCTTCATTAAACTCAAAGTCTGCTTTCTGAATGAGATGACGGCTTCAAAGAAAATTTCCTGTCAATAGCTAAGCAAATGGATTGAAAGTAACTGAGGAAATTACATTTTTCCAAAAACTATTCATTTTGTTAACATGTTTGACCATTTCCCCACGATGAATTAAATAACAGTTTTTCATAAGCAATAATACTTCCAATTAAAATAATGGGGGAAACAATTTTCACCCCTGAATTTTTAGGGTTTTTTTTTAAACAAAATAGCTTTATTTGCTTTCTCTGCTTCCCAGATAAAACCAATATGGTCTTCTTGGAAAAATATGTTTCCTTGCAGTCAAACCCATTTTCATCTGGAAGAAAGCCCTCAGACAAAGCAGCTGTGCTTAACACTAGTAATTAATGTATCAAAAATACCCTTTCATCTGAGCTCCTGAAAGCATTCTATGAATAATGAACTGTAAAGAGACAAGAGAAGGACTTTTGTTTTACAAGAGAGGACACACTAACAAAACAAGTGCCCACCTTTCAGAAGCAAATATAAACACTGCAGCTGCAACACAGCATCAGCCCAACTGCCTCTCCAGCCCAGGAGCCTTTTCTTTTCCTGGCAGGGAAGAGGCTATGGTCATGGAAGGTGGGTGAAACCAATCCTTCATGCTCCAGATGTGCTGATCCCTGTAATTTCCCAAAAAGACTGTCAGCCCTTTTCCCTGGGTGACTGGGTCTGCCAAGAGAATATTGGAGAACAGGTCAATGCACTCACATGGCCATAAACAAAATGAGAAGAAGTTCCACTCAACGTGAGGAGTAATTTCTTTCCACTGAGGGTGGCAAAGCACGGGGACAGCTGCCCAGGGAGGGCATGGAATCTTCCTCTCTGGAGACATTCCAAACCCACCTGCTCCAGGTGACCCTGCTTTGGTACGGGGTTGGACTGGGTGATCTTCAGAGGTCCCTTCCCACCTCAAACCATTCTGTGATTCACTTAAAATACTCTCCCACCATCTGACAAAACTCTGTGAGGCCTGCATGAGTCACTGGTATCCAACTGCTTTCCATTTCCAGCACTTCTACTGCAGACAATGAGTTCCACAGTTGAATTATACATTGTGCAACATAAGTGACTTTTGTTTGTTTGTTTGTTTGTTTGTTTGCTATGGGCCCATTACTTACCAGTCTCACTTGAAATTGCTGTACTGCACAAAAAATCATTCCATGTACTTCAGGGTCAAGTTGATTTTACAGACTTTGTGATGGGCAGTGTTCTCCCCTTTCTTCTGCTTGTTTGGAGCCAGCAGCCCCGACCTACTGAGTCAGTCACTCTCTGTGCCAAAGCCAACCCATGACTTTTAGCAGTTTTCTTGTTCTTTCTTTTCAGAATAAAGAAGATCTAGTAGGTTCATTGGTCTGATGCCCCTGGATGAGCAGTAAGAAGCCCACACTAGAGGTTGTTAAATTCTGCGTTGCCTGACATGACTACTTTACTGCATGCCTAGAAGCCAGGATGCATTTTACCAGGAGTATCATTTTCAACACTTTCATTTATTTTTTTTTCTGGCATTAATGAAGTGCTCAGACCCTACTCTTCTTCACATTGTTTCACCCTGGGTAAAAAAAAAAAAAAAAAAAATTAAAAATCAGCACAATTTAAAGGTATCAGAAGCACATGCTCATGAATAACTTGAAATGCCTGGTCACAACCTTGTAGTTCATGCTGCAAACGTATCCCCAGGGGTCTTACCCAGCTTGACCTTAATCATTGCTTTTCCTTAGAGCATTGATGCTCTGATTTCATGGACATCCATACAGACCAGGTACAGACTCGGGAATGCAGCATGCCACCTCTCAGGTCAGCAACAATAAGGCTGCACTGGTGTTAGAACCATATTCCCAGTTAATTTCTGACAACAGTCCGGGTTCCCTCCTCTTGCTGTAATGTGTAATAAGATGCTGCACAGCACTCCCAGGAGTTACTCCACTTTGTACTGACTCCCTGTGTTCTTGCTTCAGCTTGGTTTGAAGCTCATTACCCTTGTGCCCCATTCTATTTGCATCTGAGGACAAGGACAAGAACACCATCGTAGCAATGTCACGATGTGGAAACTTGGTTCCTGTGTCTGTATACAGTGGATACTCTCAATAGCAATGCCTGGGTTTGTTTTCTGAAAATTCACTGCTTTCCCAAAGTATTAGCACTAATTCTTTACTGGATTTTGGTAAACTCTTTAGCATTTGGCATCTGCATCTTTTTACTTAATAGACACCAGCCTCAAAACTTTGTTTTTTAACAGCCTTTGTGTTCCAGCTTCTTCTAAACTCAGTTATGATCCAGTTCCTGCCAAACGTACTCAAACAAAACTTCAGTCTGATATAAGCAGGAGATTTAGGTAATGATAAGGCAAGGAAAAAAATCATCAACACATTTGATTTCTAAGGAACCATTCTTTTGGCAAGACAGCTCTAAACACCAGCCAGCTACAGGACATCTAGATCACTCTTTGGAGAGATGGACTCAGAAGAATCCAACCTGATCCTGAACTTTTTAATCCATAACATCCAGAATAAATGTAAAGCACATGTGTACTAATTGCAGGAGAATATACCCAAATTATTGGAACATTAGTTATTTGATTCCAAATTTCAACGCTGCTTTAGTCCCAGCTGTTAAAAGTCTTGGGTAGGATGAGTGTGTCTCCCAGAGAAGCAACTGAATGATCAGCAGGAGAGTTTTCCTTAACATTCACCTGCCATACTGAACTAAAGGTGACTAAAAATACACTGGGTAATTGGACTGCAGCCAAAGAACACACCCCAGCTGCCCAGAGAGATAGGTCTCGCTCCCACGCCCTGCTCTTTCCCTCAGCTCAGCCTGAAAATTTCAAGTAAAGCACTCAGCCTCTCTCTCTCCTGCTGTTTTAAGACTCCCAGAGCTAGAAAGCAAACACCAGAGTACAACTGCCTCCCTTTGCAGGAAAACAGCTCACTTTGGGAGAGTCAGAACCAGGCTTTGCTGCATGAGGGGCAGCAGGTAAGTAAAAAGAGCAAAGCTTTGACACATGCAACATTTTGAACCACAGAAGTCACTTATGTGACAAAGCAGTTGTCATGAAACTGTACTCTCTCCAGTATAAAACTAATTTCTTCATCTTGGATTTTTCTAACATTCTGCTATGGCAATAAAACCATGGAACTTTGTATCTTCATCTTGCTAAGTGTAATCTACTTGTTAAGTGCCTTAAAGGTATTTTCAAATTCCACTGAAAGACACTCAAAAATACTTCCATGTAATTCCTGAACACCCCAGGACCATAAATGGGTATTATTTTCAGAAAACAGAATGTGTGCCAAAAAGCTTTAGATCAAAGTATCTTCCAGTAGTTTTATTCCAAATTTGGCCACAAAAAAGTCCAACTTAAAAACCAAAACCATCTAATCTAGCCTTGACATTCAACTGTCTGATAACAGTCTTCTTTTAAGGGGGTGGAGAAAATGTGACCAAACTAAAGGTGACTCTGACTGAAATGACTACTGCCGGAAAAATTTATATCCAATTTATGTATCCAATTTATTGTGGAAAAATGTGCCAGAGAGCTTGATAAAATTTCAGCCAAAGACAACGAAGTAGATGCACATTTCTTTCTTTTAGATGCATGTTTCTTCCTTGTTTGCTCTTTAGTTCCTTTCATAAGAACTACATGGCACTGGCAGTATCAGCTTCCTGTGAGGCTGCCTCAACCCCCTGGACAACATGCTTCAATAACACTGAAGAAGCCTTTTTTCACAGAATCAAAGAATCACACAATAGTTTGGCTTGGAAGGGACCTTCAAAGGCCATCTAGTCTAACTCACATGCAGTAAGCAGGGACAGTTTTTACTAGATCAGCCCCTCATCCAACCTGATCTTGAATGTTTCCAGGGACAGGGCATCTACCACCTCTCCGGGCAACCTGGTTCAGTGTTTCACCACTCTCATCATAATTTCTTCCTTATATTATCTGATTTAAGCCTTCTTCAGCTTAAAATCATTACCCCTTGTCCTATCCTGCCAAAATGTCTGTTCCCATCGTTCTTATAAGCCCCCTTTAGGTACCGGAAGGCTGCTATGAGGTCTCCTGGGAGCCTTTGGCCCCAATTCTCTCAACCTGTCTCCGTAGGAGAGGTGCTCCAGCCCTTTAATCATTTTTGCCACTCATTCCAACAGGTCCATCCCTTTCCTGCGCTGGGGACACCACAGCTGGAGGCAGCTCTGCAGGTGGAGTCTCATCTAGGGCAGAGGGGCAGAATCCCTCTTTCCATGAGCTGTGGGATGAGCTCCGGACATGTTTGGCCAGAGGCTTGGTCATGTCCAGCCTCTCACCCACCAGCAATTATTGACACCAGGGGTTGTGCAACCCAGACGCAGGTTGCTGTGCATAAACTGTTTATCACACTAGATTGCAGCAGTTTTTATTTGGGATGTCATTTTGATCACCACATTCTACTTCCTGACTGCAGATAAAGCCCACTGGCAGATCAGTGTGCAATAGGCTGTTCTTGCCTGGGAATATTAATGTATTTCTCTGTTAGCCTTCATATTACTATCTATTCCTTGCTGAACAATTTCACACATTTCACAAAAGGCTTTTGATTGCTTAACAGAGCAGTTTTATCAGAACAAATGCAAATTACTATTTACAACACAGTTTTGATTCTCATCTTTGCGTCAAATGCTATTTCTCTGTTGCTACTGATTTTAAGACTTCCCTTAGACCTTAGAAATGAGGATTCACCTTATAAATTAAGAGTATTCACTCTGAGTAAATCTTGTATTCACTGTCTAGACTGTTGGAAACTGTTAGATTTCAGCACTGCCCTTATGCCCTTATGAGCAGATTCAGATTCCTACAGAAGACAGATGTTTGGAATTCTTGAACAACTGTGTCTTGCCTAATAATTTACTGAAGAATCACGTTTCAGATGATGGTACTGCTTGTGTGACATCCTCCTATCTCCACTTTTTTCCCACGAAATGAAATGGACAAAAAACAAAGAGGAAAGCAAATAGCATTTATTGTCTAAAGAAACTTCAGTTCTGCTCCTGAAGCAAATTTTAAGGTATTTCTTTTTACAGAAACAAGTTGTACTTAATAGAAATTACTCAGAACAGCAATTGGATTAATCAGGAATATGCCCTTCTAGCCCAAGAACTGAGCTGATAAAGCAGCTTCTGAATATAGGCACAAGGCAGCTTCTTCTAATTTTACCAGGTTAATGACAAAATTAGATGCAGCCAACTAGTTAATGTGTGCATCTGTGCTGAATCCGACACACTTCACCAGAACGGTTATAAGAAATTGTTAACAAAATTCTCACACTGAGAAGTTTACCAGAGACAGAGAACTACCAGCACGAAAGCTGGGAATTGTTTATTTAAGGCATCCTGGACAAACTGTATTAATGTCTCCTACCAAATTCAGGTTAAACCCTGAGCAACTGGTTATCTTTTTCTGTGTTATGAAATGTAGTTCTCAGAACATTTGCGTGTAGCTATTCAGTATGGAGCTCTTTGGAGCACCACATCAGCAGCCTGTGATACCTTCAAACACCAAGTTTTGTTTTCATGGTGCTTAAAACAGGATTTCTGTCGGCACAACTTGTGTTCTGTTTCACAACAATATACATTTCTTGTGCATCGTGTATTACTTTTAAGGTAAATGTTTTCAGACAAGAAAACATTTTTTTTAATTTTTTAATATTGTTGTCTTTAACTCTGGAAATTAATACAAAACAATACATTTTTTGCTCTATTTGTAAACTTGTTAAAAACTTAGTCTAAGCATATTTTCACATTGACTTGGCCTAGGAATAGCCACTTTTCAGGCAGAATTTCACAGATGTGCAACATGGTTCCATATCACAATCCCATTCTGTACTGTGCACGTGATCTAGAATACACGATTACACCTGTACAAAAAACCATCCAAAACTTTAAAAAACCATGGACAGGCAGCATGTGCTGGTCTTGTTTAATAACTAGCTGGTTGTTAACTAGTTAATTGGCAGCTTCAAGTTAATCCATGACATCAAGCTACGAAACAATGAGACACCAAGTGAATACTCCAAGCATTTATAACTGAACACTAAGTTTCAGTGTAATATATAAGGAATATGACTGCTACTTTGGTCAAAGAGTTTGGGGGGTTCTAATTCTTCAGTGTTGAAGAAAATAGTAATTTCAGCTTTCAAGGTACAGCACATTGGCAATGAAGTTGGACTTCAAACTGAGTTCAGTGCTGTTGGTCATCACCATGGAAATGCGACTAGACAGGCACAAGAAATTTCTTTGGTACTTTTATTTTTCTTTTCTCTAAGCACAGCATTGGTGACAGCTTTTCTAAATTTAGAGATGTACCTGGAACTAGAACTTTGTCTTTTCAAATCAGATCTCCCTCCACATTCTCTTTGGCATCCCTGCACAAAGATTAACCTAACCCCTCTTTGCTGAACAATACTCTTCAAAGCAGTACTCTCTGAAGAAAATAGTCTAATTTTGTAAAAATAGTTTATTCTAAAAACTGGCACATCAATGAAAAGACTCGTCTGAAAAGATGCTATTCTTATGTATTGTAACATCTCTAAAACGCCAAAGTTCTCAGTTACGAAGTGTATGCCACTTTAAACTGCTTCACATCTTGAGCAAAAAGATGCAACAAGCGGAAAGCAGCAAGATTTCAGCAAATCTAATAAAAACTTCCAGTGCTTCTGACATTAAAGAATGGTTTAGGTTGGAATAGACCTTTAAGATCATTGAGTCAAGCATTAACCCAGCATGGCTAAGGCCAATACTAAACCCTATCCCCATGTGTGACATCTACATGTCCTTTTAAACCCCTCCAAGGATGTTTACTACATCACCTCCCTGGACAGCCCATTCCAATGGTTTTCAACGTTTTCTGGGAAGAAATTCTTCCTAACATCCAGCCTAAACCTCCCCCAGCATTGCTTGAGACCATTTCCTCTCCTCCTGTCCCTGTTCCCTGGGAGCAGAACCCAACACCCCTACAAGCCCCCTCCTGTCAGGCAGTTGTGCAGAGCCACAAGGTTCCTCCTGAGCCTCCCTTTCTCCAGCCTGAGCCCCTTTCCCAGCACCCTCAGCCATTCCTGGAGCTCCAGACCCATCCCAGCTCCATTCCCTTCCCTGGACTTGTTGGTCTTTCATGTTGTTAGGAGCCCAGAGCTGTCCCCAGCACTCAAGGTGTGGCCTCAGCAGTGTCCAGCACAGGGACGGTCACTGCCCTGGTCCTGCTGCCACACCATGGCTGGGACACTCCAGGGGCCATTTGGGTTTCTTGGCCACCTGGGTACCCCTGGGCTCGTGTCCAGCTGCTGTCACCAGCACCCCCAGGGCCTTTTCCAGCTCTCCAGACACTTTTCCCCCAGCCTGGAGCTGCAGGGGCTGGTTGTGACCCAAGGGCAGGACCCAGCATTTCTCCTGGTCGTAGCTCACCCCACTGGCCTCATCCCGTGGATCCAGCCTGTCCAGATCCCTCTGCAGAGCCCTCCTGCCCTCCAGCACATCCACACTCCCACCCAGCTCGGTGCTGTCCCACACAGACTGAGGGGGCCCTCGACCCCCTCCTGCAGGCCTCTGATGAAGATGTTAAACAGGCCTGGCCCAGTGCTGATCCCACAGGAACCCCACTGGTGCCCAGCCCCAGCTGGATGCCTCTCCCTTCCCCTCCGCTCCCCGGCCCTGCCCTCAGCCAGCTCTTCCCCCAGAGAGCAGGGCCTGTCTGTCAGCAGCCAGTTCCTCCGGGAGCTGCTGTGGGAGAAGGTGTCCGAGGCTTTGTCAAGTCCAGGCTGACACACGCACAGCCTTTCCCTCAGGCTCTGAGCAGGTCACCTTGTCCCAGGAGGAGATCAGCTTGGTCAGGCAGGACCTGCCTCTCCTAAACCCAGGCTGGCTGGGCCGGATCCCCTGGCTGTCCTGTGCGTGCTGCTGCTGGCACTCAAGGTGATCTGCTCCGTGGCCTCCCTGGCACTGAGGGCAGGTGCCAGGCCTGCAATTCCCTGGATCCTCCTTCTGACCATTCCTGTAGATGTGTGTCACATTTGCCAACCTCCAGTTACCTGGGCCCTCCCCAGTTTGCCTGGACTGCTGGTAAATGATTGGAAGTGGCCCAGTGAGCTCTCTGCCAGCTCCCTCAGCACCCCTGTGTGGATCCCATCCCACCACATGGGAGTGTCTAGCTGGTATAGCAGCTCACTGACCATTCCCTCATGGATTATGGGGGCAACATGCTGCTCCCATCCCTGTCTTGCAGCTCAGGATGCTGACTAAACAAGGTAGATGGACAGTCCAGTATTCTTCTTTCTAATGAAGTTTGTCTTTGAAAAGAAAAAAGTGCATATTCTTGGATAAAAATACAGGCAAAAATGTCTAGTCCTAGATGAACCAGAAGATAACAATAAACCACTTGTAAAACACCAACATGGCATTAAAAACACCTACATCTCAAATGCTTGCAAATTAGAGTCCAAGTAAGCCAACAGCAAAAATATTGAAATGTTTCTACTTGCTAACAGTAAAGACTTTTTTTAAGTGCCAGATAATTTACTCTCATTTTAAAAAATACAAAAATCGTGAAAAATATTTACTTAAGGAAATGAAGAAAATCTAGACCAGTACAATGCGAATTACAACAATAATTCAGTTATTTTTCTTAATTAAAGGCATTAACTCGGTACATTTTTATGGTTTTACACAGTGCAATGTGATTAAGCCTTACCTAATGACCTTCTTATTTGGGACGTGCTACAGTGAACACCTGGCAGTGCAAATCAGTGTTACCAAAACGAAACACCAGAACTGGGAGACAGGATAAAACAAGTGATAGTGGGGAAAAAATAACAAATATGATTGTCACATTTTTTAAAATCTTTTTAACATAAAAGCATTTTAAGTTATCATAAATACAAAAATTAGTAAACTTTTAACGACTATAAAAACCTGCAGTTTTAACTAACAAATCCAACATGTGCATTTACACATAGCTTACATAAAACGTTCCAAAAGAAGCAAACCACGACACAGCCCTGTTCTCATTTCCTTAGAGAAACTTCTCAGCCAGCCTAATCTGGAAGACAAACACCTTCAACAGCCATGACCATCGCAAGCATTTTAAGTCACTCATTCTGTTTTCTTTGCTTGTTTTTTCTTAGCACCCTCTTGGTGCTGCTCAGAAGGCTGGTCACAGACTGAAGAGCCGTTGGAAGATGTGGCACCTTCACCCTTCACTTTGGAAGGTGTCCTTCGTGAGCCAAAAAAGATTTGGCCCAATGCAGCCTCAAAGGGAGCAAGTGGAGAAGTTGCACATCTTGTCAACATCATTTTTACCTAAGAAGAACAAGGATCAAGTTACAATAAAAGTTGTGATGGCTTCACAGCTAATGAAGTTCAAAGCTGAATGGGTGTATGGTATTTTTAACTTTCTACACGAGGATAAGGCCATGCCACCAGTAACAGAAGTCTGCTCATTTTAGCTGAAATTGGTCAAAGAATGCTTTTCTTTCTGACCAACACTTCACACAGCTATGAAGGGGATTCTTCATAAGGAACTGTAGCAACAGGACAAGAGGGAATGGGTGCAAATTGAAAGAGGGGAAATTTAAGGTGGATACTAGGAAGAAATTCTTTGCTGTGAGGGTGGTGAGATACAGGTTGCCCTGACATGTTGCAGATACCTCAACCCTGGCAATGTTCAAGGCCAGGCTGGATAAAGCCTTGACAAACCTGGCCTAGTAGAAGATGTCTCTGCCTATGGCAGGGGTGTGGAACTGGATGATCTTTGAGGTCCCTTCCAGCCCCTAACATTGTATGACTTTATGATTCTATGAGCTATACACAAACAATGTGCACAAAAACTCTCCATAAGACTAATCATCCTAAGAGTAAATCACATTTAATGCCATACAACTAAGGTGAAGAGCTACTTCTATGTGTACGTTTTGTGTCTTGTTCAAACTGAAAAACCGTAAACAGAGTGGCTTCCTTCCATTTAAATGGAAAGAATGGAACATGTAAGGATCTGAATGGACAGGTGCATAATTAGACTTTAATTAGAATTCCAGACAGCCATACTCATTCCATAAAGCTCATCAATTTAGCTGGGCAGCCCTTAGGAATAACATAACTTGGAATCAGGATTGAAAAAACTGGGGTTTTAATCTGGGTACTACACAAGTTTATATTCCAACAGTTTCTACAGCTTTCAGAGACATCACAAGTTTCCAAGAGACACCAATAAAGGACTATGCCAGATACACTTTTTTGCTTTATTACATTATTAGTTAAATGGGTGCTTGAGTTCCTGACTGTCAGTACAACCACCAGTGTAAGGATTTAGTTACTTCAGTGCAGCCCGACAGCCAGTTTCTGTGGACACCGGTAATTTCTGACTTCCAGAATAACATTCCTTTCATTCTCCATTCCCAGCATCCACAGTTCAACAATGCCTTTATCAGTTTAGATGGAGAATCAAGAACATAAGCTTAAAGTCTTGGCACTCTAAAGTAATTTCTGCAGAATTAAACTTGTCAGCTCCTTCACAGAAAGGAAACTGGCAACCACCCTTCCACTGGGTGGAACAGAACCATTCTCTGGTCTGTTCAACAGCAGCTCTGAAGCCCTTAAAATTGCCAGATATCTACTAACAGACACTATGTTTTCTTATAAACTAGTAATCAAGAAGAAGGACATCATCCTTGAAATGAACAAGACTGGAGAGACTGAAGGCTCCCACAGAGAAATAGTGTCTATTTTATTACAAAATAGTTCCAGTTACTTCAAAGTCATTCTGGTATGCTTTCTCTTGCCACCCAAACACTTACTTTGTGAACACTTTAAGCCAGGTGAGAATCCACCTGGCTTTTTTTTACAAACCCACTGGCAACTGCACAGGTACACACAAAAAACAGACAACAGCAGAGTTTCTATCTACAAGAATAAGCTTTGTTTGAGATTATGGACATACAAGCTTGGAATATCAAATACTGAGTGCCAAAATTCCTGATTTTCTTTCTTTCTTTCCTACCCCATACATTGAGCAGTATCAGTAGCAGAAGAGGTCTTCTGTTCTGCTTGTGTATAGAACACTAAACACATTACTTCAGCAGGAGCTGGCCTTCCCATCCAGAAACATGCATTCTAACAATTAAATAAAATATTTTTTGTTATTTGGCTACTAGCAACACTTTCAAATTCTTACCTTGAAGACAACAAGAATGATGGTGTATAAAAACATAAGGTTGTGTCTTGCTATTGGCAAGTACTGTCTGTGTTGCAGGGTGAAAAGAACTGCTCCTATCAAAGTTACCTTCACAGGGCTAGAAATCAAACAAAGAATGTTAATTTCTCTTCTCTGCTCTACAGTGGAAGCTGTCTGGAAAGCAATACATGTTCTTAGTGTGCAAAATAATTATTTCTGATTAGAACTAATGAAAACTTGTGGTAACAGTGGTAAGATCTAAAATCCAGCTATAACTAAATTAAGATTTTCACTTTATATACTATCACTATGCTTTCTGTCCATACAGCATCAAGTCCAGCACTACTCTGCACACACAGCTAACTCCTATTTGACAAATCCTCCTTAAATCAATGCTTCTATTCAGACTTCATATGTCAGCTTGCTTCTCTTCTTCCTCTCCCAATATACCTTATTGAAGAGTTATACCACAGAGCTCACACTACTTGGACTAGACAAAAAAACAGGTTCCTCTACTACACTCCAGGAGTTAGTCACTCCAAGGAGATGCTTAAGGAGTTGAAGAGCAACATAGTCCAAGTCTTGGTCCACTCTAACATTCCAGCAGCTCTAGGGCTGTATCAGCTTAGACCTGACTGGAGCCAGGCCTGTGTTACCAGGTTTTGTCAACACAGCTGTGCTGACCTGAGACATGCAAAGATTTCCAACCTATTTGCAGTTTACAGCAATCTTTGCTGTGGTACAAAATCCCTTCCTCAGTACACAGCCAGAAAGCAAGAGATCTTTGGTCAGATCTTATCCAGTGGCCTGACTAGCAGAATTCCGTGCATTTCTTAATCTGCATGTGACACATACAGGTGACATTCCTGTTATCACAGAGCATCTACTGTAGATCTGTTCTTCACTGTCTTTTCAGTAAGCAAGAAACTGCATCAACTTCCTGCTCAAGAATCCCAAAAAATGAACCTGTGTACACAAGCATCTTGTCCATTTGCAGGATGTAGGATGTTGGATCTGTTTAACTCTGTAACTTAGTTCAATTTAATGCCCTTAAGATTTTATCCATAAACAAAACTTTTAAAATCTTTTTGGAGTTACTTTGAGCATTCCCACAGTGGTGAAGGAGAATATATGCAAGTGATGCCAATCAGTAAGCACTGCTCTGGTGTTGCACCTGAAAAGACAGTTTTATTTGGGTCTACAGTGCTATTTTTGACTGTCACCTTTTCCTTCTGAAAGTTTACTTTCAAGACGACCATTTAGACACTGACAAGAGAAAGAGAAATTCTAAATACTTAGAATTTCAGAAAAAGCCAACAACTAACACAATCCACAAAAAGTGAAAATGTTGCCAAAGAGAAGGCTACAAACATCTCTCCTGTTATTCTGTGTCTAGGAGTTGCGGCAGAAAAGCAAGATGGCTTTTTAAAAAAATAAAATTATTATTTTTAAAGACCTGACTGTAACCTGGGAAAGATCAAAAGAATTTTAGGAAATTATCACAGTGACCTTATCTTGACTTGCAATAATAGCTTGTGGCTTTCCAGCCTGTTTCAATTCTTGCTTTACAGAGAAAACCAGGAGGCATGTAATATTCCCCATTCTTTGCTTCTTCAAGAGAAGTAACTTCTCCCATCTTGCAGGGTCATTTTTGCTATACTGAATAACCATTTTGTACCTTCTCAAATAATTGATGTCTTTGGAGGAAAATAGCACTGGCAGCAAAAGTAAGAGTGACAGTGTTCAAAGGAAGCCATCTTAGTGATGCTCAGAACATACAGTAAAATTCACTTGTGTATTTCTGGTACCACTGTACTTTCATTTTGGATAGAAGAACATTTTCCTGTAAGATAAACTGAGTTAATACTGCTTTCTAGCAACTCCCCACTAGCTCTTCACTGCTTTCTGACAAGTTTTGTTGACTTTTCTTCCAATTTTCTGTCTTGTGCTGTGAATATGAAATTATTAAAACATCTGCTAAAAGTCCCATCTTTCACCAGATATAAACCAAATTAGAGTACAATTATGTCCTAATCCTTTTTTTTTATTTTTTGGCCTCGATCACTAAAAGTGAGCATCAACACAAGGAGTTAGCAATCAACAGCTATCATGTCGCAGTTTTTAAAAAAAAAACTTACTAGGACATCTTCAGAAGCTCATTGGTTTCAGGTTTCCACACTCCTCTCACCAGCTGCTCAAAGTTGGAAATTAGGCCACCACCAG
>VZTN01030918.1:83840-104973 GCA_013400515.1 Erpornis zantholeuca
CACCTGAAATTGCAGAGATTTATGGTAAGTTTCCACTGACTGCTACCACTACTATGCCATTGCTCCTAGAAAAACTCAGGACACCAGGTGCTAAAAGTGGCATCAAAACCCCAGACTTAAAAAGATTTAATCCAACTTTTCATGCAAACAAGACTTGAACAGCGGCCATGAAATCTGAGAGCTTGAGAGACTCAGCAAGAACCTCAGGTCTACCTTTAAGTGACAGCTCCTGAACGGATGCACTCATCACATTCACACGTGTTGCTTCCCACAGCAGCACAGAATCGAGCAGAAGCAAGAGCTGCACAACTGCTTTCTGAAGTGACCCTGATGGTGTGGCTGAAAATACAGCTGTCAGGAAGGTGGCTTCCAGAGTTGTACTCCGAGCAGCAGGCAGGCAAGAAGGGTCGTCCCTATGTTTAGAACCAGGTAATGGTTACAAACCAAAAGCCTAAGATAACCAGTTCTCTTCTTCAGCCTCATGCAAGGACACAAGTCTGAGGCAAAAATGCTATTGGAATGTTCAGCAGTAGCTACACAGAAGATTTACTTCTTGTTTGTCATCAAATGCCCATCCTATAAGTTCTTGTAAGACCTTCTGAAGAGAACTTCCCTCAAAGTCCTTCAATGTCATTCTTAATCCAGGCAGAAAAACTGCAGCACAGGCTTTTTCCTTGAGGGGACATCAGACTGCATCAACACAACCAAGCCCAGCACAGCAACAGTTCTGCTGAGGGGTTAGACATGTAAACACCACTCCAAAAAATCCCAAACCCTTAGAATAAGATGGTATGCATGTTACCTCTGGCCCAGCCCACAGCCACCATGACAAGCCAGGCATCTTTGTAGACAGTGTCTGCATGTGCAATGCCATCTGTGATCTTCCAAGTCCTTGTCACTTCTTTCATTCCTGCCACCAGAAGACGAAGAGGCAGAAACGAAAAGCACCGGTAGAATATGTCTTCTGGGCAGTAAAACACTAGATACCTGAAAATCGTGAGAAAAAACCCATCAGCCACCTTTTCCCTGAGGAATTATCTTTTATTAAGCTTTAAGGATATTTTTGGAACACGACTAGCAATGCCTGAAATACTACTGACAACTCAAGGTCTCATAGTATGCATCTCAGAAAAAATTTGACTTAGCTTCTGAGCACACCTGAGCTTTTGCACCAAAACCAAACACTATTGCCTCATTGTCCCGGAGAAGAATCCATTAAAGTCCATGAGAAACAGCTTTACATTTGTCCAATTGTTCTGCATCTTATATATCACATTTTTATAATTCAAGTTATTAAAGTGGTGTCTGATTGACTTTGTGTGCTCTGAGCTTATTTTCTGAGTTATGTTTTGTTTAGTTCTATGCAGGGGGTAGTTGTGTTGTTTGGTTTGGTTTTGGTTTTTTTTAATAGGATTACAAGAGGGTGGTAAATTAAATGCTGACTCTGTGCTTCCAGACTCTAGGTACATGGAATTATATAACTTTAGCAAGAATGCCTCCACTAGTTAGTGTCATGCTAGATGAAATGTACAGCTATTTTTAAACACACTTAACATCTTAGTACTCACCAATTCTAGCTTTTCTGGCTCACCAATTACCAGCACGTTTCTTTATTCAAAGCATTGAAAGCACACTACTCAAAATTTAAGAATATCTTTGATCAACTTGCTTTTAAAACCAAGTAAAGATGGCTAACAGTTAAACCCTAAAATGACAGTACATTTTAAAAGATTAGATTATGTGGTTTTTATTGTATATCCTCAATAATAAACAAAACGCAGTTCTTACTGAGACATTCACAAAAACCCAATCAAGATTAAGTATCTTGATTAAGTTATCTTAAGTAGATTATTTCAGCACAGAAGTAAGAGAGTAATAATTGCATAAGTACAGAGAAAGTGTTTTAAAAAAAGGGTAACTTTTTGTTTTCTTTAAAAAAACCCCAGGAACAAATACGAACAAAAAAATCCCCAAACCAAACCTTTGCTTTAAGGTTTTTGAGCTGAATCCTGCCTACTAATAATCTCTAAGGCCTTTCCCTTTATCTCCTATGGTAAAGTCAGACATCCCTGTATGCAACCAGGCTTCAGCTGATAGGAAGCCAAAGATGTAGAGAGAGGATGTATTTCAGAGGCTACTGCAAACAGCCATCTAAGCCACCTCCTCACCAGATAACTCACATCAGAATTAATTCACATCTGCAGAATGTGGGTTTAGGACCCTGAAGCGCTGGTTACAGGACTGCAGCTGGCACTGAAGGCCCACCATGTCATTTCTGCCTGTAATCTCTGCTAACAGTAGATGCCGCTGTTCTACAGACTATTGAGGAGCATTCCTCAAGCCCAGCACAACCCCACTCACTTTGCAGTTTCTAGTGTGGCTTGGGGAATTTCATTTCTCGTGATCTGGGACCAGGAATTAAGGTCATTATACTCACGAAGAGGGAACTTTGTAAAGCTGGAAGCTTAAAACGTTTCATAACGTTCACAGCTCCTCACTAAAACCTCATTTAATTTGCATAGCAAATCACATTTGACCATGGTGAGTTAAAAACAGAAATCCTGTTCTCTTCAAGTGTACTTCTAGCTCATGTCACTTGACTAAAAAAGCAATCAGTCCACCCACATCAGACTAACAGAGCCACAGGCAGGTCGTATAGGGTCTGTTAATAATTCAGTAATTAATATGTATTATTCATTTCACCTATTTGTCTAAATTAAATGTGTCACCTTCTATTGCAACACAAAGACCAGAAAACTAATACACGAACAGACAGAAACACTGGCATTCACTTTAATGAATTTGCAATTGTAAAACTTAAGGGGCTAGTGGAACTAAGTGATTTTAAGCAGAACAGACTCTCCAAATGTAGTGATTGAGCTTTCTAAATTCAAAACCCCATTGCTGCTCATGATTTTTGTTAAGTTTGAACTTTTCTTCAAAGATGACTTTCTGGAATGAATGAACTCTACTGGAAGGCTACAATTATATGAAAATAACTCCAGCTTTTTTTTTCTTTTTTTTTTAACTCCAAAACAGGCCAAATTGCCACACACTTTATTCAATCATACCATTCAGCTCACTACTGTCTTGCACTATGACATCCACCCTTTTGGGAGGGAATGAAATACAGGAAAAGAAGTATGTGTCTGGTAGTAGAAACTGGAGGAAAGCCATGTCTTGGAGCCCCAGTTACACAGAAAGTCCTAAATTTTTACATCAGCCAGGTTCTGGCCTTCAAGAGCTACTTTAGAAAAACCCAACTGCTTTTATGACTTACCTATGTTCAGCAAATCAGCAACTGAATTCATTTTATTAAAAGGTAATGTTTTCAGCTGTTTCACCAGGAATACTACAAAAACCTAAGGCAAGTCTAGTCTAGCAACAGAGCATTCTGTTACACAACAGGCTGTAAGAGTTGGTCTCTATTCCCACAGAATGGGATCTTACAGCTGCTGTGACACTCTGGATGAAGAGACAGCATCCAAATCCACAACACTTTTAAGTAAAAATGCTGATTTACAAGGAATCTTGATGGTATAGTATGAGTTTACAGCTTATAGCTCCATTAGAGCCAATATTACTCACGCCACCCAATTGAGGCTGCTTACCAGACAGAGGATGCCAGCAGAATATTTATGGTCTTTGCCAGAAATGCTACTGCAGGTTCACCAAGCATCAACGAAGACAAAACTGAACCCCCAAAGCAATAAAGCATTGCACTAAACCAGCAGGCCAATGGACTTCGGACCGACACTTCCACAGCTCCTGCGGAAAAAAAAACCACGCATAGGCAGAAATGAAAACTGGAGAATAACATCATGTTCTAAAGGTCAGCGTTTTTCAATTTAGTTCCTTCAGGTAATGAAAAATCCTTCAGCAATCGGCAGGCTCTCACAGGAAAATTTTCCAGAAATACAAACCTCAGGGTACGGTGACTTTAACTTACACCTCCTAAACAGAAGTGAAAGGCTGACGACGTGTCCTCTGAACATCTTTTGTGCATTAGTTTGTTACATTTTGCTACCAAGAGGAAAAAGCTTTCAGAGCATGGCAGAGAGGTCTTCTTGTTAATAGCCTGACACAGGGACACACTTGCTTTCACATTTGTATTAAAAACACATAAGTGGCTTATCTAAACAGGATTGCTAACATTTGGAGGGTTATTCTAGGAATTTCATTTCTGCTTTTGAGTGTTCCAAGAATTCAAGGTAACTTGTTTTCCCTTTTTTTCCTCATAATACCCTGCTGTGATTGCTGGCCAAAATGAAAACAGCATTCAAGATAATTATCAAACAGTTTTCACCTGCACTCTTGAAGAGAAAAAAGGTTACCTTGAACCATAATAATAAATGTAAATTTCCCTTGTTATTAAAAGGTTGACAGTTTTGTTTATTTCATTATCTTTAAAATGAATTATCCTTTTAAAATGCAAGTGAACTATGTCAAAAAAAGTATTCAATATTAAAAGATTATACTGGAGGTAATGGGAAGCATTAACCATTTTCAGAGAAAAAGAAGATTTTACCAAAGCTAGAAGTATTCTCAAGTAGTTGTTTTGACTATTTCCTTCCACTTTAAAAGTTCAGTGTTGCCAAAGCTTCCCCCCTATACTGGTGCTCAGCTCTGTTTGCTTGAATGAGTTTAATTTTCTGTAGTCCAAAGGTTGAAGTTCACAAAAGCACTAGAGTCTGCCCCAAAACGAAATTTGACATCTGTTCCCAATTCAGAGTAGAAGCTTTGGTTTTTCAGGAATTTCTGTGGGAAAAGAAACTTCTTACCCAAGATGAGAGCCTCAAACATTTAAAAAACCATACAGCGTTCTCAATACAATTCACTAAATATATTAACAAAATTATTCCAGTTTTAGTGCTGGCATAGATACCAAACATTGCAATACTATCTAAATTCCCATGTAACAGCCAATTTATAAAAATGAGCACTCATAAGCATTTCAGAATACCTGAATATAAAATAACGTCTCTTGCATTTTTAACTATTTTGTAATTTATTTTCCAAACTGCAGTACCTGGTGCTCCAAGCAAGACACTTGCAAAATATTAATGGCTTGTGTTTACCACTTTTGGAATGGATTTAAAATTAGAGAGGTATCTGTTCTCTCTTCAAATCCATTCTCCTGCCTTTCAGCAATCTCCAGCTTCTCCACACTTCCTCTTCCCCTACAACTAGCAACAAGTGGTTTTCAGTTTTGAGGACACATACAGGAATTACAACTATAATTACCAGATGGTCCTCTATGTGTAATCTCCACAGCAATGAAGATAAATTTCTTCATTTTACAAGTAAACTGACAAGAAACTGGAAACTCTACTGCACTTCAAGATTTTCCTGTTGGCCAATGTCAGAATTGGCTCAAATGCCAGTATTTAACAATTCATACCTGCTTTCTAACAGGGAATATACCCAACACAGAATGCAATGAGACAAAAAACATTGATACTAATTTAAAGATCATCTTAGCATTGCTATCTAGATTGTGAATGGGGTGTAACATTTCAGAAGACAAACTCAGTTTTAAGTAGGTCACATGTTTTTATACAAAGTGGTCATTTATATTTGTCCTCTGATGCATCCTGGAAAATTAATGAGGCATCACACAACCATGCAATGGTCCATCTGCCAGAAGGCCACTAGTCCTGCAAATGTACACTTCAGAAAGTTAAGGAAAGGTTTCAAAATACAAGGATTAATTTTGAATACAGTTTTAAATATTGTTCCTAACCAACAGTAACATTAAAAACCAAAAGAAAAACCAAACAAACAAAAGCAAGCAAACAAACAACCAACCAAAACACCACCTTACCAACTAACTAATTCTGTCAATAGGATAATATCTGCTTTAAACTTTTCAGCATGCTCCAAATAGGCAATCAGGAATGCATACTACACACATACCTAAGGGAGCAAAGCAGGAGGATTTGTACAGGTTTTCCTAGTACCCCATTCAACCATAAAGAATATCATTGGTTAAGATAAAGGATTTTGAGAGTCAGACTTAACAGAGAAAAACTATGCTGAAGAAATTATTTCTCTTCAAGTCACCTGAAACATATCATAGAAAAAAGGCAAGAACAAACCCAATATGACACATTCTCAACCACCAACACCTTTTGCAGCCCCCCCACCCCAAAAAAAGAATTGTCAGTTCTACAACCGGCTGGAGTTACAAGCAAGCAACTCCTAAGCCATCCTAAAACCACTCAAGAACTCTTATTTTAAAACATGCAGAAAGCAACAAGTTGGTTGTCACTGCTGTAGTTTGCCAGCAGCCACAAAGAGCAAGAAAGCCTGGCTAGGAGGATTGGAAAAGTCCCAGTTAGTGTGCACCCACCCATGATCCAAATGCCCACACCAAATCTGATTTTAAGCAGTGGGGGTGGGTTGGTATTTTAATGAGGCAGTCATCTAGCATAAAATAAACGTGGCTGTAACTTGAGCACATACTTCTTACATCACTTACAGGCACTCAAGGCTATCCCGTTATTTCCCTGTCAAATATAGCTACTGTTGCAAGTTTCCAAAGAGAACATAAAGCCTAGACAGCATTAATCTACAATAACATATCCATACTGAGTGTTCATAATAACTGCTATTTCAGTTATGATTTAATACTCAGTTCAAACCACTTGGGAAGTGAGAAACAGGCCAGCAGGCAGTCACCTGGATTACAGTTATTAATTCCAAGTATTAGAAAATATGCAAGAGTTTTGAACTATCCAGCTATTAAGTCGAGAAGGGAAAAAAAAACCAGAAGCATGGATCTGAGCAGACTTCTGACAGCAATTCTACTTTCCTTAAGTATTGTCTCAGTAAAGCTATGCTGACGCAAAGGAGAAGAGGCCTCTCATCCTCGTCTTCAGGTGTGTCCATTTCAGAGGAAAGTTTAAAGGTATTGCACTATAATGTCAGAAAGTGCCTTTTTAAATGGAACAGACACATTACACAATGCCACAGGCCAGCACCCGTTAAAAATTTTAGCAGCATTAACAATGTTTGGTGAAATTCTAGAATACACAAGCACTTTATACCACTCCTCGCAGTCTGTTTAGTGCCTTTCCTCAGCAGAAAGTCAAAATTCACCCTGGAACATTTAGCAAGGGAGCAAAAAATAAGCTCTCACTACGCCAACAGTGCAGAGCCCTAGAAATGTGAGGCAAGCAGCAGCTCCCAAATTTGCACTATAATCCCAAAAACCAGCTCAGTTTCCTACACACTTATAACCTGGGACGCACAGTTACTATAAATGTATAGAAACCCACACCACAACTAGCTTAATTCTAAACACTGAAACAAGGCCAGTGTCTACACTTGTGACAGTAAAAAAGAAAAAAGAAAAACAGGCTTGGGGTTAACAGCCACATTGCAAAAGAAGACAGCATGTAGAGACTGAAATGCCATGACGTGTTCTCAAACAAAACCTCGTTAGTGGAAGTGGAAAGCTTTGCTAAATTCACTTTACAATCTATGGGGTACAACGCTGGCAAGCCACTACCCATCAGAGCCCTGAGCTGCCTCCTAGGAGGCAGAATTGCCTTCACATTCCCCTGCACAAACAAGGTGTGTGAAGCGTGTAAAGTCTATTATCTCCCCTCTCAGATGCAATTCCGGGCAGAGACATATTGGCCTGTGTTACACACACTTTCTCTGCATCCATAAACCGAACTTCGAGGGGCCTCAACCCTTTTACTCCTGAGACTTTAAAACACAGACAAATAAATAAATAACTAAATTTAAAAATTAAGAGCTTTTCAGCCAAACTCCTGGCTGAATTCGCCAGCGCCTCTTAAGTCCTGGAAAGCGATAAAGGCTTGGCTGGGTGTCTTCTGCGGGCAATGAGACATCGCTTATGGACAGACGGGCTAATGCAGGCGGCAGACAATCCCATTTGCACGGCCATGGGGTAACTGGGACGGCGGCTCCCCTCGGGGCTCCATCCTCACCCTGCCGGGGCTGGGCACCCCGCGGGACACACAGACACAGCGCCGGGGAACACGGAGGAACACCGGGATTGGGGATGGGGGTGTGGGGTGTCCGCCCCGTCCCGTCTCGCCCCGCTCACCCCGCTGCTCCTTCAGCGCCAGGACGGAGGCGACATAATGCGCCAGGTCGAAGAAAGGGAACATGCGGAGGCGGGAGAAGCTCAGCGGCACTTGCCACAGCTCCATGGCCGGGCGCGGAGCTCCCGAAGCGGCTGCCCGGGACGGAGGAGGCTGCAGAGCCCTCAGGANCAGACCCGCGGCTCGGCTCTCCGAGCGCCCCGGGTCGCTGCTGTGGTATTTGTTTGCCTTTTTTGGGTCAAAATACTGATAGTCCTGCTCCATGCGCAGTTTGAGATCGATTGTGGCCACCCCCAGAGCCTTTCCTGCGCTTGTGCTGTTTCCCTGCTCACCTCATGCACGGGTCACTACACTTACCCTGATACGTTTTTCTTTCTATTTTTTTCTTACCCGTTGAGAATTTCTGAAGAAGCTCGTCAAGGATATTTAGCATTACCAACCTGTATCGTCGGTTCCACGTGTGGTCTTACCCAGGCTGATGCCATCTAATCATCAGTTATTGAGAGTATTGATGTACACCAGATCCTCGTCAGAGCTCAGCAGAAACACTTTTAATGAATGTTTACATCCCATTTTGGTAGCGAAGGCCGTTGTTACCTTTGCCTTCTGGTAGATCCTGTATCCAGTGTTACACCAATTGCACAGTGTTTTCAGCAAAACCAATTTGCTCATGAGCTCCCCAAGTGAAACGTTTTCATAGATCTGCCAACTCCCAAGATACATGGGAGTATAAAAAAAGCTGCTTTTTCTTTGTTCACTAGACTAGCTAACTTGAAGGAGCTGAAGGATATTCGTGTACTCAGGATGGTTTGGGATGCCGGGGACCCTAAAGCTCATTCATGGGCAGCAACACCTTCCACTATCCCAGGTTTCTCCGAGCCCCATCCTACCTGGCCTTGGACACTTCAGAGATGGGGCAGAGAAGCACAGCTTCTCTGGGCGACCTCTGCTAGGGCCTCCTCACCCTCACAGGGAAGACTTTCTTCCTCATACCTAATCTGAATCTATTCTCTTTCAATATGAAGCCATTTCCCCCCTTGTCCTCTCATGACATGCCCTTGTAAACATCTCTCCATCTTTCTGACAGGCTCTCTTCAGGCATTGGAGAGCTACAATTTTGTCACTCCGAAGCCAAAGTACACCAACTCGACACTGTTCTTAATGTAACACTGTTAAAGTTTTTTGTTCTCATCTTTTCTGCATATTAATCTTGCCTCCCCTCCCTGGACATGGAAGTTAAGTTTACTTGTTTGTGAGGTTTTGGCTGGTTTTCCCTACCAAATTTTCGCTATACTGTTTTTTCCATTCAAGTTCCACAGGCTGGTGAAAAGAACTCTTAAAGGCTCTAAGTTTGGCACACTGTATGGTGAAGTTAAGCAAAGCAGTCTGAAACAGTGCAACTTTCACAGGTGCTCTTAACCTTGTTCTTTGCCTACCAAGAACTAATTTTAGGAAGCAACTGGAATTATAGAATCATTCTGGGGAAAGGTTTATGCCACTTAAAATAACAAACACTTGAACTTTTCCCAGAATACTGTCAGCTTGCTATTATTTTAATTTATTTGCTTTTTATCAGTATATTCACAGAATAAGTTCCTATTCTCAATGTCTCTTCCTTTATGTGCACCCAGTGGCTCATTTGCTCCCTGACAATTGGCCCATGTACATGCAGCTCATTTCTATTTCCTGGCCATTTCTTCTTCATTTCATCTACATGAAGAGATCCTAACTTAGTCCAAGTGATCTCTTACGAGTCTTGTCATTAACAAATCTAATTCTTATTTTCTGTTGTGCTTGTGTTCAGACGCAGAAACCAGAGGTTGTTTTCTAGAGTAGAACATCCACTTGTCCCAGTTGATAGACAGTAAGACATAATACATTAGTAAGCTGCATTCTGTGGCTGAAATAGGCTCAGCATCATTTTGTTTCCGCCTGAGCAGGGCTCTGTGTTCGTGCAGCTGCAGCCACGGAGCTACTGATGGGATTTAAAACGATGTAGTCGTTTTCACTCCTTGCAGTACTGATTTATATCCACAGAGCGGCATCCGTTTCATTGCTAGGCAGTGAAAACTACTCAGACTATCTCATATGTGATCGTAGAAGGAGAGGGAGACAAATAAAAATGGCAGTGACCGCAAGGAATCTATAGTGGCACAAAAAAAAGTCGCCATTTGGGCCAGCAGCATCTGCACTGCAGCCACCACTGTGTAGGTATGCACTTGTGTAGGTGTACCCAAATTCTTTAGCATGCCAGCAGCGATACCTCTACTGCTGCTGTTTTGCAGCAGATCAGCAGTACTTGCCTGAACTTTCAATTTTTAGTCAGGTCCTCAAACACGTAAATACTGCATTGGCACTGCACCTGAACTGTTGCTCTCCAAAGCAGAGTTGTGCTGGTTTTGGCTGGGCTAGAGTAAATTCCCTTCCCCCCTGGTGTGGGGCTGTGTTCTGGATTTGTGCTGAACTCAGGGCTGATGATACAGAGAAGTTTTTTTGTTGCTGGGCAGGGCTTGCACAGAGCCAAGGCCTTTTCTGCTCCTCATGCACCAGGATAGGTGACCCCAACTGACCCAAGGGGTGTTCCAGACTAGGTGATATCAGGCTCAGTGTATAAAATGGGGGAAGAGGAAGGAAGCAGGGGACATTTGGAGTGATGGCATTTGTCCTTCCAGGTCACCGTGATGTGTGATGGGACCCTGCTCTGCTGGAAATGGCTGAACACCTGCCCAGCCATGGGAAGCAGGGAATTAATTCCTTGTTTTGCTTTGCTTGTGTGAGCAGCTTTTCCTTCCCCTATTAAACTGTCGTTATCCCTACCTGTGAACTTTTACCCTTCTCTCCCCAGTTCTCTCCCCAGTCCCACTGGTGGGAGAGTGAGAGAGTGGCTGCTTGGGGCTGGACTGGTGACTGGGGTTGGACAACACACAGGTAGATCTGGTGTGGAGGTGGATCTCGTAGCAGTGAGGTGGGAAAGAGTGTTAACCACCACAGTTAAACTAAAGAAGTTTTGGTGAGTTTTCTGCCTCCAGCTCCAGCAGGAAATAAGAGCAGCAGTTTCTCTAAGATTGCTGGTAACCAGGGAGAGATTCCTGTGTATTCAGGGTGGCATCTTAGCAGAGCAGAGGAAGAACAGAGGAAGCCCACAGAGAGAAATCAGATCACAGAACACAGCCTGCATAGTAGAAGTAGAGTAACAAACAAGAAAACTTAAGATTTGATCAATTTTCCCAGCTGTCCTGGATATTTCAGCAGTAATTTAAAGATAGCAGAGGATAAAACCTCTGAAATAATCCTGTTCATCCTTGAGCCAACTATACAGATGCCGAGAGAACTGTGACAGTGTGAGCTGATGGTATTGTGTAAGCCAGGTACACTTGTCTCTGTGTGGGTGTGTGGGTGTGTGTGTGTGTGACACAATTTTTTGTGTTTTGCTGATTTTAAATTGGAAGAACAGATGCCCCTTTCTTCATTTCTTGGGAGCAGGCTAATAATAAGACCTGAGCAGCACAGTATACACCTAAGAAATTAAAGGATGGACTGGTGTTATGATCCGATTATTATTAAGGTTCTTTAGAAATTCCTCTACCCAATTTAAGGTGCAAACGAGAGCATATGCCAGTGACAGTAACATGGATTTTATTGTATAGTAAATGTGAGAAAAACAGAGAAGAAAAGGAGTAGAAAATAGGTGGGAGGGAAGGGGAGGAACAGAAGAAGTGACAAGGAGAGAATAAGGAAAATATCACCACTCCATGGATCCCAGCAATGTTCCACTGATCCTCTCCAGCTGCTCTTCCTGGTGGTGAAGGTCCCCCCAAAAGGCATAGAATCCTCTGGGTTTATATCCCCTCGAGCCAGGTGGCAATGCCCAGGCATGTCCCCCTGGAGGAGTGGGGCAGTCTCTCACAGCAGACTCTGGGTCTGCTGCATCACGTGCAGTCCTGTGGTGCAAGACCCATCACTTTGGGGGGGTCTTTGATGGATTGTGACTCCCGTGGATGTGGCCTCTGGGGTTGAAGTTCCACAGTTGTGCCACTCTGTGCAATCAGAGGATGGGTGTTCAGTGCCTCTGGCCAGAGGGTGCACCATGCACCCAAAACCTCCTATTCCCCCCTCGGCTGGGAGGGGAGTCTGTGTGAACCTGGCTTCTGTGAGCTGTGCTCTGCCCCCACCCCAAACTCAGCCGGGGATGATCCTCAGCGCAGCTGGTGGCTTTGGCCTTTTGGTGGATGCAAACCTTTCCCTCCTCCTGAGGTGATTGAACAATGGGTTTCCCTTTATCTAATCAGCAGTTTGACTTTCAGTTCAAAATCCCAGTCTTCAAGGAGGCTTCTTGGTTGTAACTTCTTTCTAATGAGCAAAACTTTGTATCAATGTTCGAGGCATGAACTGTTTTCGGTCTCTGACAACTGGTTAGTATACTGCTGTGTTGTATGAGTGTAAAGCTCAATGTGAAATCAAAGAGCAAGCCTGAACTGACTCTCTTGCCCAAGGAATGTTATCCTAACCTTAAAAAACCTTACTGTAAACACCTGCTGAATACTTGCACTTTTTCTAGAGAACTTTTCAGCAGGATTATGTTAATTTTGTGTTCGGAAAAAGAAGGGTCTATGTACTTAGCATGGAAGTATAGTTGGTGAAGTTGCTGCTTAATGTGGGATATGTTTATTTAGTGTTTTATTTCGTAATGACTGTTGAGATCCTACAGACAGTGGCCTGGAATTCAAAAATGGTGCCTTAGGGGAGCAAAGGATGATAACTTCTTCAGTATATTTCATCAGTATGCCTCAAAACCCTTACTCTTCTTCCTCAAATCAGGAAATTAGAAATACTCAGTTTTTATTACTTTTTAGATTAAATTTCTTTATCTTCTAAGAAGATCTCTCATGCTTACATCTGTGCATCAAAATCAAGTTAGGTGAAAATAGTAATCTTTGTCACATGTGGAAGTAGACATTTCCACTGTCTGCTCTCATCTTGCCACATTTGTGATTTTTAGCCATATGCCACGTTGCCATCTGTCTCCTTCCAATCAAATTCTTGCTCTGCTCCACAGTTTTCCGCCTTGTTTCCCTGTTTTCTAACAGTCTTTTATCCCCATCAAGCTGCTTACTTTGATCTTCTAGAACATTTTCCCCTGTTTTCTCTCTTGGCAGCACCATATATTCATCAACTCTGCCTGTTTCTTGCAGTATCACTCCCCCACAGCTTACCTGGTCTCCTTGCATTCTCCATGCCATCAGCAGCATTTACTCATGGCTCAGTACACCTCTCAGTCTCCTGTCTGTCTCTGAGAATCTGGTTATTCATTCCACTTTTGTCACCTTACTTGTGTGTGCCCTCAATCAACACTCATACACTCAGGCCCCACCTTTACGTTTGTGTACCTTTCCATCTCCTGTTACTCTCCTTCTTTTTCATGGTTTTCCTCCAGAAGGTCAGGTTTTTTTTTTTCTCCTTTCATATTTTCTCAAAAACATTGAGAAAATAAATCATAGGAAGTTCCAACAGCCAATTTTCTCCTAACACAACATTACTCTGGTTTATTTTCCTTGCACGCTGGTTAGTGCCAACCTAAATTGCAAAGTGGAGAAATAATGTTTTTTTTAAACTGAGCAGTGGTGTTGTTTGACTTACATCCACCTCACATCCCTCCTCCCTCATGCCAGATTAGATTCTCACAAATATTTAAAATTTCTCTTCTCCTACAGCCTCTGAAGCAGCAGTACTCCATTCATTCCTAGGTGAAGCTTGGGACTGTAGCAGCTTTAGCCAATGCTGCTGGCTCTATGCAGGAGGTCCCTGGTGTCTACCCTTAGGTCATGGACACACAAGTAGGCAAAAGTGTATGGCTATGGATGTATACAAGAAGAGTTTGTATGTCTACAAAATAAATACTCTGGTATTTTCTATCTTTATTTCAGTAGTAAACTCAGTCATGACCTCCCTTAGAGCTGAATTCAGGTTAACGGAAGTTAGGATTTTTAGCTGCTAAGCCTCTCCTTAGCATATCTTGTTCCTTTAAATAGTATTCTTTTTGAAAAGAGCTGATTTGTGGAGTGGACTTTAACTCTTATTACCATCTTTATCTCCCTGTTGCATCATTAGATATATCACTTGCTGATCAGTTGATAGGACTGAGACAAGCTCCAGCCCTCTGTAGATCCAACCAGGGTTCAAAGGTTGGCCTTTCCCCACAGTTGTGACTTTCCCTCAGCAATGGCATGCAGGAATGCTGTACTGTCACTGTCCTGTAATGTTCACTGGGTGAGGTTTTATCCATGGTACTGACTTGTAGTTCAGCTGCAACAAACACTGAGCAGCCTCTCTGTCCTCTCAGCAGATGCATGATTCTCGGGACTGGGTGATCAATACACCTGTTGTGTAAATACACCTGTGCCTTTCATCACTGTAAGTAATTTACCAGTCCCACTCTATCCACATGAGCATCTCCTCTGGGTCTGAAAGTTGGGTGGCCTGCTTCATCCAGCTGCTCAGGGTTTTCTTTTTCTGGAAAAACACATCTCAGCAATAATCACTGCTAGCTAGTTTCAAGGTCATAATCAATCAGAGCTGGCAATACATTCGTTACATATTCTTGTTATGTATTAGCCTTGTATGTCACAATGTTACTTAAGAGTTTCAAATGAATTGCATTAAACTCCCTGTATATACATAGCAAAATAAACATCCTTGCTTAGAGTAACTCACTATATCTATAAACAAAAAAAAGGGGGTCTGGGACAGGTCATCCCTCAGGTCACGAGAGACACAGGGGGACAGAACAAGACCTTCTCCTCAAGAATTATGCTACTTACTCTGTTTATCTCCTTTGCCAAATCCATGCCAGTCTGATCTCAACCAAGAGCTGCTGTAGAAGGGAAGAAAATGATACGGGAAGACCTCAAATGACCAGGCCCCAAACTACTCCCATGCAGTAAGTCCGGTGCATTCACTGGCTTTTCTCTCAGTAAGGCAAAAGCCCAGGTCTTTAAATTACATTAGATATCAGTGGATTTTAGGTGTTCCAAGAGCTCCAGAAATTTAGCATTCAGGGAGCACAGGACCTGGGATTACTGATTGTCTCAGAATTAAAGTTATCCATTTAATCAGACCTATTTATGTGAAACATTACACAGTTCATAAAAATACTGTTTAGTTTGGGTCACATCAGATAAGCTTTGCTTCTTCCCAGGGAAAGGAAGAAAAGCAAGGGACATTTCCATGCATACTGTGTAGATGCTTCCATCAACATATGACAGTTTCAAAATACTCTTTATACTTGAATTTAACCTGATAATCTTACATTTCTGATAATTTTTTTCTGCTCCTTTGCTTAGTTGCTCTATTCACAGTGTTATTTAGAGCAAATTTTGTTAAATACTGATATATGCCTGGTAATGCACTACACATTCAGCAAATGAGACCTCAAATAAAGAAGAGCAATGCTGGCAAGATACTGCATATTTTCTCCCCTATCAGGTAAATTTCATGCAATACCCTAATACAAATGCAGCTGAACCCAGGACTGGGCCTGAGATGACAGCTTCAGGACAGTCATTTTTCCTCCTCCATTTGCTTTCATAAAATGGTGTCCAGAAGTATTCTGCTTTGGGCTGCAGGACTGAACAAATGGTCTGTTCTGCATGAGAAAGGGGAGTCATCCTATTTAGGGTGGAGTGCAGAGCAACTGTCTTCCTTCCCTCTCCCATTTTCCCCCAGAATAGCAAAGGATCAGTGGAGATACTTGTCTGGGCAGAGTCCTGGGCAAACAACTCAAGGTGATGTGGCTTGAGCAGGAGGCTGAGACCAGATAATCTGAGGAGGTCCCTGCCAATGGAAACAGTTTAGGGATTGCTTTAATCTTGAAAATATTTTTTTCCATACCCTTTATATGTTTTTTCTCACAAGTGTTTCCTGACCAATTCCGCCTACAGCAAAGAAGATGTAAAACCAAGCTGCCACTCTTGTCAGCTCCTACAGAGGGACAAGTCTAAGCTGAGAGTTGTGAGCTTGTGTCTGCAAAGTCACTGCCCATTATTCAATAAATTTTGAGTACATCGTCAATCTAATTGGAAAGATGAGGGTGTGTGTGCTCAGAAGCTGTCTAGTGCCATAGCTACCATCTGACAAACAATTTGTGGACCATACTTCAACTACTAGATTCTGGGAAGGATTAGTTAAGGAGAAAAAAAAAAAAGCAACATTCAACAGGAAACAGACTTCTCATTGTGCCCCTTCATTGTATATTCTCCGTGTTCCCTTTTCTGCTCAGTGGTGCAGGCCAGTTCGGGACACTCTAAATTGTCAAGAGCAGCAAGGGGTTACCCGGAGTGTGCTTTGTTTGGCAATACAGACGGCTTTTTTTGTTAACTGACTTGAACCCACTGTTTGTGCACCCCCCTCCCAAACCTCTCTCCTGCCCTCACCACCCTTATCCCCAGCCCAGCTCACCCTCTGCAGATCCCCTTACTCTGGGTTCATGAAGTACAAATTAGCATAATCAGATTATCTGCATGGGGTTGTTCAGCACGGAGCTGAAAAGGAAGAAAAGTGGCTGACAAAGAGAAGCCCTGAGGAGGGCAGAGCGGGTGGCATTGCTGTTGTGCTGTGGTGCTGAAAACTTGCACCTGCATAGCAAGCAGATCCTCTTCTCACTAAGGACTCTTAGATGGTATTAAAGCATAGGAATTAATTGGGGGGAGGGTAAGGAGACTGAAAGGATGACAAGAGAGCTGGGATGGAGAGGAGAGGAGAGGAGAGGAGAGGATCTATTAATTTAGCTACCTGGACTGGGGATGTATGGTTTGCTGACAGAGAAAAAACAGTTTGATTTCTATTCATCATGGAGAGGAGGTCATGCTGGTAATCTGGCCTATCAAGTTAAGACTTTTGGAGTCTGCAGGAGACTGATAAGAAATGTGGTAGAAAAAAAAAAGCCAACTATCCAGGGCAGGGTATGTGTTTGGGGTGGGAGCTGGCGGGGGGGGCGGATATTCCTGGGCATTTTTTGTGGTGGACCTGCCTTGCTAAGAGTAGTAAACAATCTCTTTGATTGCCTTAGTGCCTGCCCTAATTCTTCTCTTTCTGCCCTTGCTGGGAGATGAACACTCCCAGAGGACTCAAGACTCAAATCTGTATCCATAGATTTTAAAAGCAGCTAGGGGCTCTGTATGCTTGTGTATTCAGGAACATGAGATTAAATGACTTGAAGTTGCCTGTTTTTAAAAATATCTTCAGGCTGCTTCTACACTGCCAGCTCTTCCAGGTGAATTGTCTGACCAGTCACCCTTGTCTCTCTGATGTATCTTAAAAGCATGCGTGGGCAGCAATTACAAGAAAAACACCCCAAAAAGCAGTCATGGCAACCCTAAAATGTTTTAAGTTGAGCCCTTGAGATCAAGAGTCTTACTGACAGCCCCAGCACTAGACTTTTTCAGTACTTCAGAGAGTCAGGATAAAAGGAAACATGAATGTCAGGGTAAGTCAAGCTTTGTGGCAGTATTTATGACAAACTCCTGCCTAACTTGAACCTGCAGTTTTCAAAAAGTATTGTCTTTGGTTTGATTTATCTTAACAGCACCACACAGAGAGCTGCTGGAAATATTTAACTGGTGAAGTTGTGATAAATAGCAGAGAAACTTTTTTTTTAACTATTATTTTAGCAGTATTTTCATTTCTTTGAATTTAAAAATTTGCCATTAGCAACTTACAGCTGTACTGTCAAGGGAAATAGAAAACGTATTTGATAATCAGAAACATATAATCAGTGTTTGTCTGTATTAGTTCAGGAGCCTGTACTTTTGGGAAATATTTGAAATTAATAGGAGCCATGACTTCAGAATTACTTAGCTGGCAGTTTGACTTACTTGTTAGATGTAAGAGAAACAAGGTGATATTTGTGGGAAAGATGTGGCCCACAGGATGTGGGGCCTGTCTACAAAATTGACTTTATAGGATTTTTTAGAAGGCTTATTTATTATCAAGAATAGAGAGCAAACCTTTTCTCCCTCTAGCTATGTTAGCTGGAGGGATTGTCTGTGTCTGACTGTCCTCCCTGTCTCTGGAGCACTGTCTCACAAATATGAAAACAAGATCTAAAATAGAAAATCTCATTAGCTAAAGGAGAATGTATTACCAAAACAATTTTCATTATTTATATTCTTTTCCTGGGAACTTACAGGAGTTCCCTTTTAGAAATGGAGTAAGTGTTGCAATTCAAAAGAAGTGTTACAATTCGAGACAACTTAAAAGGAACCTGCCTTTCTCCAATTTGTTGCTGTGATCTCTCTACGATCCACTAAAAAGTCAGCACTACAAATGTTACTCTGTTTTTCTGAAGCTGACATATAGGGGAGTCATAGAGAAGAAGTCTATGCCCCTATGGGAAGCGAAGTGTCCACCCAGGTGGAGGACATTCATCCTCCATGCTTTCACTGGCAATCTGTCTTGTTTTCATTTTCTTCACTTACATTATTCTTTAGTCTGAAAGAAGAATAATTTTTATTATAAAGACAAAATTTGTGGGTTTTTATTTGCATGTGACCTTAAATAAACTTTGAGTTGCATTTTGAGGAGATCGTAAGGGTAACAGATCAATAGATAATAGACAGAAAGAAGCAGACAGACATGTCTGCCTTCTTTGTGTTTGCTATATCTGCTCAGCCGTCCTGTTCAAAATTGACAGGTAAAATTATACTGCTGAAGTTACCTGCCGTGACTTTCTGCACTCACTTCTAAACCTGAGAGCTGGGGAACACCCGTTTGTCTGTGCAGAAATGTGGCCTTTGAGATTGGTCTGTCCTGTGCCAAGCACAGTGGCTGGGCATGCTCTCCAGACAGACTAGGGATAATTTTGTCACTTGTACTAAGGTTTTGCCACTGCAGCAACATATCTGAGACACGTTCAGCCATCTCCAGGTAGCCTGGTCTGTCTCCATGGCACAGGTCCCATTATCTATCTCACAGCACTATGCTGGCATGGCTGCTCTTCTGTGCCTGAAAATTTGGGAAAAAATGTTTGCAGCATAGCTCAGGAGGAAGCACCAGAGCAGGCAGCTCCCTTCAGTATTGAGTTATTTCAGTTCCCTTTCAAGTGGTGGGAATGTTTCCCACCCAAGCAGGCTGTGCCAGCACCAAGTGCTCTTGGCAAGTCCAATCTGCCAAGCTCACTCTCTTCACAGGGCACTCCCAACTGGCAGCTGACTTCTGCTGTTCAGTCCCACAGAGATGACTGCAAAGCCTCTCAGCAGGACCAGACTCTTCCTTCTGAAATACCTGTTAACCTACAGGCAGTAAAACACTTCAAGTCACGGTCAACTGGTCTGAGATCCTGTGGTTAACTAGGTCTGATAGCCTCCACTCAAGGTGCTTTTAGGCATTGCAGTTTCCTCCCGAGAGTTCGGGTCTATCCAGTAAGTGTAAAGCTTTTTAAAGCTGGATTTCAGCACTGTGAAATCTTGAGCTGTGGGAATCCTCAGGGTATGTTCTGGTTGGTTGTACATCGATGTATCAGAGCATGGCAATTCTGCTGTGGTCTGAAAGCAGTGCTAATATTGTCTGCTCTTGGCCTTTCTCGGTTTCAGGACTGAGCACTTCTGTCTGCCAGGGTTTGCCAAATACAGTCACCAAGAGAAAATCAATGCTAATCAATGTCTACAGACAGGGTTGGAAGCAGAACGCCTCCCTGGAGATTTGCTGACTGCAGGCTGTCATACTTTAGCTTTTCATTAAGGTTTTAGGCTACCTAAGAGTCTGTCTTTCAACGTGTAGAATGGGGAATTTCAAAGAAAGTAAGGGACCTTCCCCAGCTCTGAGGTACTGTGCCTCCAGCCATCTGCAGAAAGGTGGAGGGATGGGAAACCTCTGCTGCCCTGTGCTTGTGAAAACCTCTCTGCATTGCTTGCCAGCATGAAAGTTGGAAATTTCATCTGAATCCCAGTGCAGTCCATGCTGAGATCCACAGGAGTCTCACTGACTTCTTCCTGCCCTTCGTCCTTAACCTCTTCTGTGCCGTTTTGTGACATTGGCACTCAGCAGCACAGATGTACTCCAGGAAAGTTTGGCTGCTCCTTGCTTCTCCTTCTGGCTCTCATTTCTGAGGCATCTCTTCTCTGAAAGAAGTTTATCACAGGGACCTCTCTTGTGCTCTGCTGGGTTTGCAATCCAAGGCAGTGAAACAAACTGTAGAGGGATGTGATGTGTATTTGTGTGCACATATGGAAAGAGAGTGAAGTGAGAATACAATGGGTTGAGGCTCTAGAGGTTCCTTACAGGGAAAAGTTGGACCAACTCAGAATGCAAAGAAAGTGCTGCCTGTGGCTTATAGAGAGAGAAAAAGTGAATAACTCCAACCAGATATAGGTATTGACTGGGCACAGGGCAATCTCTACCTTCTGTAACCCAAGTAGTTTTTTGAGCTGCTTCTTCCATCCACCTTCTCTCCTCTGATTCTCTCAGCATCTGCTGTATTAAAAATACAATTACACCCTTGAAAAGTGATGGATTTAGACTCTGTCACTGTGTCGATGACCTTTAGATTTAAGACTGGCTCCCAAGTGACCCCTACCCCACAGGTCAGTAGTTAAGTCGCCCATTCTCCACCTCCTTTCATCACTCAGCCTTCAAACAACAAAAGTCAGCCCTGCCTTGCTCACACTACTTTAGCCATGGTCACTGCATATTATTCCCTAGCAGCAAACAAATTTTTGGGAACTGGTTAGATACTAGAAGATGAGTTGCTAAATGAATCATTTTCATGAATCATAATGCCTGTGAAGCACATTGGTACTGCACCTTTACTTTTTGTTCAGAGCAAGATGCTAGGACAGATCTTAGGGTCCTAAAACATTTTTACTTTGCCATTTAATGTGACTGTCCCAGGAATCCTGTGAGTCCCCCTCTGTGATGCTCACTGTACCCTCCTCCCCACTGATTTAGACAAGGTACAGCCAACAAGGCTGCTGAGTACAAACCTCTTCACAAAGTCTCCCTCAGCATGGGCAATACTCCACGAGGCACCACACAGATGTGGGATCTCACTGTGCACTGTCCAG
>VZTN01030918.1:105390-145071 GCA_013400515.1 Erpornis zantholeuca
AAAAAAAAAAGAAAATTACAAAAGTGAAATAAAAACCCACTGTTCACACAACTACATCAGCACTGCTAGTTACAGCTAGGGGACAGTAGGGTCCTTAGGACTAGGGATATTTTTGTCACTTGTACTAAGGTTTTNCTGTCACTGTGTCGATGACCTTTAGATTTAAGACTGGCTCCCAAGTGACCCCTACCCCACAGGTCAGTAGTTAAGTCGCCCATTCTCCACCTCCTTTCATCACTCAGCCTTCAAACAACAAAAGTCAGACCTGCCTTGCTCACACTACTTTAGCCATGGTCACTGCATATTATTCCCTAGCAGCAAACAAATTTTTGGGAACTGGTTAGATACTAGAAGATGAGTTGCTAAATGAATCATTTTCATGAATCATAATGCCTGTGAAGCACATTGGTACTGCACCTTTACTTTTTGTTCAGAGCAAGATGCTAGGACAGATCTTAGGGTCCTAAAACATTTTTACTTTGCCATTTAATGTGACTGTCCCAGGAATCCTGTGAGTCCCCCTCTGTGATGCTCACTGTACCCTCCTCCCCACTGATTTAGACAAGGTACAGCCAACAAGGCTGCTGAGTACAAACCTCTTCACAAAGTCTCCCTCAGCATGGGCAATACTCCACGAGGCACCACACAGATGTGGGATCTCACTGTGCACTGTCCAGTGCCACACACAGCATGCTCACATCCACCAGGATTTGAATCCGCAGAATCTCAAGCCAAAACTCAGATGGCAGACCTGCCCTTCCTCTAACCACAGGCTGGCCATCACTGGGATTCATGCACAAGGCTACAGCATCCTTGCAAGATACATTTGCAACTTATTCCTTTCCTTACCCAGGCCAAATATCCAACTTCAATTACATTCCATAGCCTCAAGGGGATATGGAAAAAGTGGATATGATGGATATGATGGACAGCAGCCTGCACACTTGTTCCTGGATGTTAGGAGCAGTGTACAGTGACACTGCACCTCTCGTGGCATCGGTTCCCATAGGCTCTGTGACAGCTGAACAGTGCAGAACCTGTTTCCTGCCTCTAGAAAAAGTAACCCTCATTTGAGCTGAAATGAGGAGCTGCATTCTTCCACTGATCCTGTTAAAAATTCCAAGTAAAGGAGTATCTCACTGAGATTCCTGCATCACAAATTTACAGGAGCACACCTCACACTCTCTGTGCAGGTTAGGAATACCATGCAGGTTGGAGCAAGCCATGACTCTTTTAACTTTCCAGCACTCCTTTTTGTACCAGGAGATACCAAAGATGCTTCTAGAAAATGCCCCCTTAGCTGGTATTCCTTGCAATCTTGACAGCCATAGCTTCACAGAAAAAAAAAAAAGAAAATTACAAAAGTGAAATAAAAACCCACTGTTCACACAACTACATCAGCACTGCTAGTTACAGCTAGGGGACAGTAGGGTCCTTAGGACTAGGGATATTTTTGTCACTTGTACTAAGGTTTTGCCACTGCAGCAACATATCTGAGACACATCCAGCCATTTCCAAGTAACTTGGTCTGTCTCCATGGCACAGGTCCCATTATCTATCTCACAACACTGTGCTGGCATGGCTGTACCCTGCCCACTTCCAGAGGAGGGATTGCCACATGATCCTCAGCATACAAACTAATTTGGCATCACCTGCTGTAAGCAGAGGGCTCTCTCTAAGGTCACATTGCCTTTCTTAGTGTAAATGCATATTAGACATCACAGATAAATACATTTTGAACCTCACATTTGCTGATTTTGTGACTTTTATATATAATCCCATTAGACTATGCTTTCCTGACACACATTTTGTGCAGAAGTTCCTCCTTTGTTGTATCATAGAACACTGTCAGGGATGTGAGACATCCAGTCAAGCATGAAACTGAAACTGTGCCCCGTGTCCCAGTGATTTCCCATCTCTTCCTCACGACTCCTGCATCTGTCATCCTGTTGCTTCCTCTCTCTCTCTTCCCCAGCCTCAGATTCAGTTGGGGATTAGGTTGTTCCAATCAGATGTTTGCCAGAAAGAGCAGCTTTACATCCTCAGCTCCCCT
This sequence comes from Erpornis zantholeuca, assembly GCA_013400515.1. Lineage (NCBI taxonomy): Eukaryota > Metazoa > Chordata > Aves > Passeriformes > Timaliidae > Erpornis > Erpornis zantholeuca. The sequence goes on from VZTN01030918.1 coordinate 107,444, forward strand.
CAACATTGAATTAATTTTTGTATCTGAACCTGGACTCCTGTTTGAATCTTTAGGTTGCGCCTATCTGAACATCTCCAGATCACAGTGGACTCCAAATTAATTCTTCAGGGTGTCTTATGCTTTTTAAAATGAAGTTGATTAAAACCTTTTGAATTGTAAATGTTCGGAAGAGATAAATAGCAACATTGCACAATGAAATTTTAGTTATCTGTCTTTTTCAAGGGCTGGTCAAAACCTTCTTAGCATATAAATGGAAATACATATACAACCCAAAATTGCAAGAAATTGTAATAAACAAAGAACTGCTGTCATTTTTCATCATCTGATAATGTTGTTTCTACCATCAAGAGTCTTGCATAAGAGACAGTAGAAGAATCCTCTGCTGGAAATTACATCCTAATGTTTTTGGGATCCTCTACCAAGTGGTATGCAAATGTAAAATGAAATTTTAGAGAAGTTTAGAGGGACAAAGATTAGTTTCTTAAATAATTTATTTGGAATATATTAGACATTAAATAACATCATATAGCACAAAGTGCTATCAGTTGCAGTGTATTTGTTCATGATCACACAGATAAGAAATCCCCAAAACACAAAGAAGAAACCTGACCAAAAAAAAGAAATCTTTGGTAGAGAGATCTAGTGAAATACTTGCTGAATGCGACAGTAGGGAGCCCCTAAACTGAAAGGAGATCAAAGGAAGCAGTGATATGAACCAAAGCAATAACAAGAAGGGAAGGTTTTTAGAATAGAAAATACAACAAGCGTGTTAGGTTACAAAATTGCCAGGTTTTCTTTCCCCTTCCCAGTATGACAGCTGCTCACAAGGTGTTTTTCCTCGCCTTGGTGATGTCTGTTTCCTAGGACAGCAAGTGACTGATAGACCCAATAGCACCACCACGCCTCAGCAGTAAGTGCTCTGATTTACTTGGACTAATTTGTCCTGCTGCAACTCCAGGAAGCCAGTGGAAATCTGGGAGGAGGACGTGGCTCATTACCTTTGAGGTGCTGTGCAGAGGAGGCTGTGGCTCCATTTAGCCACATTAAGGTGGGTCGAGGTGGGGAGAAATGAACTGTGCAAAGGACTCTCGGTGCCTTTCCACTCAGCTGCTCCCCAGGGCCGTCCTGACAGCTCACAAGCCCAGGAATTAGCAAACTGACTACTGGCAGTGTTCAGAAATGAAACCAAATCAACATGAACCCATTCAGTTTTTTTTCTTTCTTTCTTTTGGTCAGAATCTGTCCACTGGCATGCCTGTGCCTTACAGCACCAGTGCTGGATGGGCTGAGCTGTGTTCTTGTCAAACTTGGCTTTTGTAATGGTGAGGACAGCTCAACATTCCCATAGCAGGAGCCAGCCCTGGCTTCTTTGGTGCCCCTGGTGCTTGCTGAGGCTTTGAAAGGCAGCTCAGCTTCAGGTGCCAAATCCCCTCATGCAGAAGGGCTGTACATGCTGCATGCACAAGCCCTAGTTCTGCTTTCTGAAAGCACCTCTTTGTCTCATGAACAAACAGAAACAGCCCAGGGACATGCCTTGGCCTAAGGGAGCTACATTTCCTCACCAGTTGTAAACAATTGTCTTCTCTAAGCCTTGACTTGTACCTTGGTCCACATGGAAATCGAGAGGGACTTGTGTCAGTGGGAGCAGGATCTCACCAGAAAGCCATTCTATTTAAAGCTGGTGTCATTTTCTCTGCTGTTTTGGGCTGCTCATAACTCACATGAGCAGACCAGGCCTTGGCTGGCACAGGTTATAACTCAGTCAGGAAATTAAATTGGATTTCTTTTTGGGCAGCAATAACCCACAGCGGTCACTTTCATGAAACCTCTTTTCATCACACTTACGAGCTTGGTGGTTGGTGTTTTTTCTACAGGAAAATAACTCACAAATGGAAGATATGTACACCAATTTCTTTGTGGTTGCTCCATTGGGCCATTTGGGATAGTATCCAGGTGGGAGAACCTCAGCTAGAGCAGGTGACAGCAGGGAGTTTAAGCGAGGTATGCAGGAATAACCATGCACATAGACTTGTCCAGAGAGGTTTTCACAGTGCATCACTGAGGCCTTTGACTTGGGACCTCCCTCCCAAAGCAGGACCTCACCCATTGCCACAGCTCCTGCAGAAGAACAAAGACATTGAGCCACCAACCTCTTAGGATTTTTAAGGCAGCTGGGGAAGAGCTGACCATCTTCCTTCAGGTGCACACTGTCACTGCTACGGAGGAGATTTACTTTACCTATTGAACCCTCTGAAACTCATCTATGACTATGTATTTTGTCACTTTAAATTGGCACTTTTTGCTTTAACCCAACGTTTAATTTTATTTAATGTGCCCTGCTCTGACACAAGGGATCCCTCCAATCTTATGAAGAAAGATGTAGCCAGGTTCAAGGGCTAGGAATTACATTAAAAAAAAATTCAAGCTAGGAATAAGATTCTCAAGCTCATGAGTGAGTGCTGTTAGCCCCTAGAACAACTGGTGGAGGACTGTGTCAAATATCACATCTCTCAAAATCTTTCACTACCGAGGCCAGATGTCTGTCATTGACAAATTTTGTCCTGCTGTCATAATTCTTCATCTCAATAGTGTTTCCTTGAAATAGCATGGGAGAATAATCTCATTCCCTGTCAGAAACACTGAATGAATTTCTATGCCCAGATTTATGGAGGAGATCTGGGCAGAAGACTCTTCTGGCTTGGACTCTGCCATGACAGCAGTGCATCCTTCCAGGCTCCCAGAGACCACAAGTTCTCCATCTGGACTTCCAGATTTTTGCACGGACAAGGATTTCCTACACCATTAAATAAAAACGCAAATAAAATAGCAATAAATATAAATAAATAATCACAATACATGGAAGAGCAACCCACAGATTCTGCCAGGAGAGAGGGACTATCACACTAACACCAAGGCTGCGCATCTCACTGCTAGGGAGATGATGTCTCTGACCAACACTCTACTATATTGCTGCTCATGCTGGGACAGGAGACACCACAGTTTTCAATCAGTGTCAGCTCTTCCATGCTCTGCAAGTGTGGGGCTTGCTGGAAGAACCCCAGGATGCTGCCCCGAGCTGCCACTGCTGTCTGCTGCAGGCCTGGCTCTCCCAGGACCTTGACGAGGAAGTTGATGTATCTCATGGCCAACCGGAGTGTCTCGTTCTTGCTCAGTTTTTTGTCCGGTGGGTGGGTGGGAATGAGTTTCCTCAGCTTGGCAAAGGCGCTGTTGACATTTTGCTGCCTCCACCTCTCCCTGGTGTTGGTGAAGATCTTCCTTGTCATTCTTAAAGTGCTGCAAAGCAAAGGAGATGGTGAGTGAATGCTGGATACTCCTGGTTTTCACACAGGCTGCTGTTTTGGGGGCACTGTAACCTCTGGGCAAGTTGCAAGCACAGAGTGGTGGTGTTAGGCTTCTAATTTTTGCTTTCTATGGCTTGTGCTCTTGTGCTGCATGTCCTTCACAGATTCACCCTGAAGTCATCACAAGTATTGGAGATGCAACCGGATGCCAGAATTTAGTAAGAACTTCACAAAGGAAATAAAGGAGTTTAATTTCCTTGTACAAGCATTTGGTGCTGCTACAAGCCCAGCTTCTCCAGGCTCCTCAGAGTTCCCCTGCAGCAGAATTCCAAACAGACAATGCATTTTCCATCCCACCAGGCTGTGTGAGAGCCACACAGGCACTTTTTATGGGGGAAGGCAGGCAGACCCAGTGCAGAACATATTCACACCTCATTTCACGCCTTCCTGGAGTCTGCTCCCAGCTGCCCAAGCTTGGTGATTCCTGGTTGAAACAAAGCCAGGTGGACCTTCACCGTGGGCCTTCAGACACGTGTGATTCTGGTTATTTCAAGAGATTATTTCCCTTCTCCAAGGAAGCACCAGTCTGGTTCCCTGCCCAACCCACACTGGCTACTCGCTGCTGGTGTCAGGACTTTTCAGTCTGGCATCTGCTTTAGCCTCAGAGAGATGCCAAGTCTAAGCCACAAATGCCATAAGTGCATGAGGGGAAGTGTGGTTCCTACAAAACATGCTGGCATCCCAGACAAAACCTCTCACCAGTAGTTCCCTGTGCACCCTTACAGAGCCAAGCGAAAGGAGCCGTGTGCCCAGAGCAGATCTGGCAAAGAAGAGTACTGAGGCAAAGGGTGCACAGAGATTTAAAATGCCATTCCCCAGAAAGACTGCCAAAAGTTCTTTGTGTTGCCCCAACCCTGCTCCCACCACCATGGGAAAGTCTCTTCCCTTCTCTCCCACAGCCCTGGAGGAGACACTGACTCCTCCATTTCTGAAGCAGCTCTTTATGCCAATGGCACACAGACAGTTGGAGCAGGGAACAGCTATCCACAGCCAAGAGACTAAAGGACAAATGTTTCCACTTACCCTCTAATGCATATGAAAACCTCAGCTTTTTATACTCACTGGCAAACCCTTTTTTACAGTAGTCCTGGGAAGGGGAGTGGGGAGCAGAAGGAAGAGGAAACTTTGGGACCACAACCCAATTGTGCTCCTGTTTCCATCTGAAACAGCCTCACACTATGCAAGACACTCAGGGTTCACCAAAATACAGAGTAAAAGTCCAAGGGAATAAAGAAACACAAATGTGACTCACAGTTTAATTGGGATGCCCTGACAGGGAGCCAAGGCAAGGGAAGTTCCTCCCCAGCTCCTTCGAGTTCCAGCCCAGCATGGATTACCAGCTTCCAGGGGAACACAGCTGCAGCACTGTAACTCCTGTCACAGCTGTGTTCAGAGACCTCTGGTCAGGGATGCAGCCAGAACAGGCACAGCCCTGTACACTGTAAATGGCTGCTCACACTGACAATGCCTCACAGGCTCCTCTTGGCCCTGGCCTTTACACTGATAACACATTTCTATTTTGGTAGAAGACTGAAATTACTGTCATACCTTTAGGGGATGAGAAAATTGTCTCGTCAAAATGGCCTTGCTCCGTGAAAGGCTCCTTTAAAAAACTAACCCTCGTATTTCAGGTTGCTGAGAGTTTTTCTTGGCTTTTATAGACTTACATTAAGGCTTGATCCAAATGGGGATCATATCTCTTTTTTTTAGTTCTTTTTTAAGAAAAAATTTTCTCCTACTCCGTGTATCATTTTTGATTTGTGCTGTGGGAACAAATCTGCTTGGTGCTTTGCACCTACCTCAAACATGTTGCATGTACCTTGTCGGCAAGAGCACTGCCACATCAGAGGTACAGATTTTAAACACTGCCTTCCAGTGCTCCTCTGTACTGCAATGTGTTCAGTGCCCAAGGCAAAACTTTTGCCTTTACAGATTTATTCTTCCAAGCAGCTGCTCAGATCCATGGGAAATTCAGAATTCCACCTGCTTCTTTCTATCTTCTGTTTTGGTGTTTCTGTTGTTGTTTGATTTTCTTTTTTCCTTTGGTGTTTTATTTTTTTCTTTTGAAGTCGTCTACTTATCTGTGTATAAAGATACTTTTTTTTGGTAACAAATGGAAAGTTATTTGGGCTTTTTTTTTCTTCTAATGGATTGACTGGCCTGTATTTTGGCAGCTTTGGAGCTCTGCATTGTAATTCTGCCATGTGGGTCAGTGCTTGCTGGATACCTGTTTACATCTCAGCTACAAATACCAAGAGAGAGTCTGTTTCTTGTCTTCCTCTGCTGCAGACAGTCCCCAGCACAACACTCCAGGAAGGCAGGTTAACACCCAGCCCCGGTGCTGTGAACATGCCTTCTTGTCCTGTTAGTGTTATTGGTGTTATTGGTGGAAAAATAAACCCAGCCTACTCCTTCAGGCCGTGCTTTCTTTGTCTCTCTACTCATGCCTCTGGAAAGGACAATGCTACGTTTGTGGTCACAAGCCTTGTCAGCAAACAGATGCCTTTGTGAGAACAGCTCCTGCTTTACTGCTTCGAAAACGTGTGTTTGTGTTTCTGACATTTATTCGAGATCTGCAAACAACAGCTCCTTTCCTTTCCCAGTGCCTCCTCTTGGAGTGATAGCTCTATGGAGAGCTTGTTTCAGGTGTAAGCCACTTCCATACGTCTCTCCACCTTAAATTCCTCTCCTTTTTGTCTTTACTGGTGTGGGTTTCCTTTTGTTGTGCTTGGAGTTTCAGTTAGAAACATAGCAGGAAAATGATCCTGCTCCAATCCTGCAATAATTGTAATTTTTCAGAACAGCTTTTTTTCTCTAGTGACTTAGACATCCCTCGAGTTCTCTGTAACCACAGTACCTTCTAGTTAAAATGCAGCCAGTTTGCTGGCAAGGGGTCTGATTTCCATTTCTTTTGTCTCATTCTCTTCCTTTTTTTCCTTCCTTCTCTCCAACCCTTCTCACCAAACTTGTCTTTCAATACATTATTTGCAACTTCAGATCTTTGCTAATTTTGCACATCTGAGCAATGTATTCTTTAGCTTTCTCTGATGCACTGTATAAAATACATGTCATCTAGTGGTTGTGTGCAGCTTGTATCCCACTGGTCTGCTTTAATACTGTGCAGAAATCACCTGATTGTACAAATAACGTACAGATTTATTGCATTAACCTGCAGGTTTGGACTGTGTGCTTTCTGCTCACTTTCCCTAACCCCACATTTAGATGACAGTTAAAAACCCCGGAAGACACCACCTTAGATTCAAGAGGATTAACTCTGCTCTCTGCAATGTAAATCTGGAAGTTTACACCATTTTCACTGGAGGAATTACTCCAAAGGACAAAATTTTGCACTGAGGAGAGGATTTAACTCAGCTCAAGGAGGCATGTCCAGCAGCAGGAGGTAAATGCAGTTTCATGGTCTAAGGTGCACATCTGCAACATGTAAAGAGAATTGCGCAGAGAAATAACCCCAGTGAATCTGCTCCAGCAACCAGAAAGAGAAAAAACCAAACGAAAAACAAGCCACCACCACCACCAAGCAGACAACGGGAGGTCCTTCCGCCCCCTGCCTACCTATCTGAAAAACATAAAAATGTTTGGTGGGCGGAACGCGGGCTATTTTTAATGCAGCCGCGAGTGTCGCCAGACAAAAGGCTGAACCGCAGAAGAGATGCAGATCTCTCCCATATAGCAGCAGTCCTCACAGCCTCTCTGTGCAAAAGCCTTTCAGGAAATTCAGGCAGCAGCAGCAGCAGCAGGAATAGAGCAGCTCAGGCACAAAGCACATCTCTGCCAGACATTCCCCAGCAAATGGCCCCCGAGCCAGTGGTTAATGTCTGAGGGCTGGCAGGGGACTCGCCAGGAGCCCGGCACTCAGTCATAATTAGCAGGATGCTATTAACTAAAGATCTTGGACGAGAAAGTTCCTCCCTCAAGTTATACCTCTGACCTCGCTGAAGTTAAATCCATGTTGAAACTGGCCACTGGAGACCTACTCCTGCAAATCTTAATCAGACAGCAGATGCCTGCTGCCATCAAGAATTGGAATGCCTCTCGTAAACCTGCGGTGCCACACCATCACTCCACAGGGGGAACCCAGTGCCTGCTAGAATTGGTTATTTAACACATTGCACTGCATTTTGTAAAGTCCCCCCAGCCCTTAAGTAAATGGCAACAGAGGAGCAGATGGTGCCTGTTTTCCTCTACCAGGCAGGTGCTTGCGAGCACGATCTGCCTCAGGGAGCCAAGATTCCCCAGCTATCACTCCTTGCTTCCGTGCTTTGTTCACTTCGCATCCCTTTGATCTGGGCAAGAGGAGAAAGGGGAAACTCACAGTTTCCCTCTGCAGTTTCACACAAGCCTCAGAGTGTGCCACTCAGCTTCATGCAGAGGGCAAGATTGAGCATGGCTCTCACAAGACAAAACACTACCTATGGCTAACATGTGACTGTATTTTTTTTTCCCTGTTCCCTGTGAGGACCAAACTCACTCCTTGCAGCTTAGCCATGCACTGTTTGCTGCGTGGCCGCTTGGATTTCAGGGACTTTCTTTGGGTCAGGAGGGGAAGGAAGGGCAGAGGGGACAATGCACACCATCTTGATGGATTGCAAGAGGAGCAGCTCACCTCTAGGTACAGGCTCTCCCCTCCCAGCTTTCCTCAGCTCAGTCTCCCCGTTGCTGCCTCCTGGTATCTCAGTAACCTTTCCAGAGTGCCTTCCACCTGAAATCCCACAGGTGCTTTGGTGGACAAGGATATGGAGAGATATCAGTGAGTCTGACAGTGGATGCTGGGCTGGCAACCAGGGAGTTGAACTTCTGTCCACATTTCCCTGCCGTGCCTCAGGCAAATTCCTTCTTTTCCTTTTTTTCCCCTGCATCTCCTTGTCCCTCCTCTTTATAAACCTCTGCAAGGTTCGTGCAAAAAATTACCAAGTGTGTGTGAGCATTTTTGTGTTAGAGCAGACATGAAAAGAGGATGGCCCAGTCTTTCATGCTGGTGTAATGAATGAGAAGAGCCTCTTCCCGGATTTCCTGTGTGATTCCTAGCACTATCAGTGAACTTAATTTTATTTCATATAAGATGTGGGAAGAGGAACTACTTCAGGAGTAAACAAGGGCTCCTTTCTCTGCCTCATGCCTCTGTTGGGAGTGTTACCTGACAATCACAGCACGATACACAGTACAGCAGAGCAGCAAAAGGACTATAAAAACCAGTCCACGCTGACACAGTGATTTACCTTTTTCAGAGCCTGTAAATCTAGGACAAAATGCACATAGTAGAATCTCTGCTTCTGGGAGCCCTCCTGTCTAAGGGCAGCATTTACAGAAACTCTCACAGCCACACTTGTGCTCTCACGGAACCTTTAGAAAAAGGAAATCACTGGAGTCTTCAAAAGCAGCTGTGTGAAGGTCTCAGGATTAAGTCAGCCTTCATGTTTGGGGTTACTATACTGCATGTGATAGTTTCAGTTTCAAGAGAAAGGTCTTTCACCTGACCCAGTGCTGCCCCCGGGTTGCGGAGCTTTATAATCCAGTTGCCCTCCTGGAGGGTGCAGGTCTTCGGCAGAGAACAGCTCTCTGCTTGGTGAGAAATCAGCCTTGTCTGCAGATTCTGCACTTCTGAAAGGAAGATCTGCAAAGCAATGGGCTGCCATCCAGATGGGGTTTGGGAGAGAAAAAAGAATGTGGCCAAGATCTTGACAATAGTGATAAAGATGTAGCTCAAGAAAAAGTTTACTCTGCGCAAGGCAGGGAACTTTTTTGGGGTTTGGGGGTTTGTTGTTGTTGTTGTTGTATTTTTTCATGTGGCTCCCTTCTGCTCAATATGTTTTATGGTGCTTTGCAGGAAGACAAATTATACCACAGCTCTACACCAAAAAAATAAAGAACCCACCCATGGACTGAAACAGCTTTTGCTGAATGGAGTTCCAGTGCATCGGCAGGGGCATGATAGCTTGCTAAGCTGGGAAAGGAAAACTCTGGCAGGAAGTTTAGCCTTTTTTTGCTAAAGTTGCACTTGTCTCATTTTCTGTTCCAGAGAATCTGAGAGTCTCTCTTGGAAAAGGGCTTCTCTTCCTGAATGACAGTTCCTGTGGGTTTCCTTTAAACAAGAGTCTGTGCCAAAATAGCAGCCCAAATACTACATACAGACACTCTCCCCATGCTTTAAGGTAAACACAGACAAGAAAAACAGTTTGGTTCTGTTCCAGGAGTTCTTTGGGTCTCTTTTATTTTTTTTCCCCCTGTTCCACACTGATATTTCTCCGACCTCATCGCATCACTCATTCCTGCCTCCCTCTCTCTGCCACAGAAAGGCAGGAGGGCAGATGTGAATAGCAGAAACCATTTGCCCTGCCTGTGTATGTAGGGAAGATGAAGGAAGAAGAATGTAAGAGAAGAGTGAGACCAGGTGCTGCATGTCTTAGAGAGGAGTCTGCAGCAGCAGACTTAGAGAAGCTGGGAACAGGGAGGGGGAAATCCAGGTCTGCAAAGGACTTTTGCATCAGGGGAAAGGTAGATCTTTGTTATGCTTGGATGTGACCCCCAAACAATATTTGCTTTTGCATTCTATCCAGGTCTGCTCTGAGGCTGGTGGCAGATCTGTCTCTGACTGCAGGCAGAGCAAGACTGAAGGTCTGAGAGCACCCTGTGCAGAGCCCTGTCTTCCTGCCAAACCTCAAACAAGTCTCCTGACCACCTTGGGTCACACCAATGCCTGCTGTGCCTAAGACCAGAGGTCATCATGAGCAGAGAAACGTGGCCACCACGGCAAAACATAGCTTCCAAAAGTGGGATGCAAACTGCAAGCCAAGGAGCACAACCCCATTTTCCCCTGAATCTCTTGCCACTGACCTCTGTGGGGCAGCTCCTGAGAGAAACAGCAGCACAAAGATCATCCCTGCCTCAGCCACCTGCATTTAGTCCACTGGCTTCCTGCCTGGCATGCTGGCTTTGTGAGCACTTCATTTCTTGGATAATCTGCTCATATTACAGCTACGGTAAAGATTTATGTAAACAGGCAGTAAAAAAAAAAAAAAAAAGCATTTATTTTAGGTATTTTAAGGTTTGGTTGTTTTGGTTTTTTTCCCCTGGTTAGCTTTGGGGGTGGTTGGTCTTCTTTTTTTCTCTTTCTTTTCTTTTTTTTTTNGGGGGGTGTTTGTTCTTTTTTTTTTCTTTTTTTTTTTTTTTTTTTTTTTTTTTTTTGTGTGTGTGTGTGTGTCTGTGAAATAATATAGAAATGCATGATGGAAAACTATTCTGAAAATGAAATACTGTCCTGTAACATTACAAGGAAATCAGGAAGGATAGAGACAACTGCTTCAGAAAACATGCATGTTTTGCTGTTTATTAACTTTCTCAGGCAAATAGTTTTATGCAGAAGGCTACCCCTGTAAAAAGAAACATGTTTTAGATTGGCAGGTTCAGACTTTTTAAAAAAATCTGAGAGCTACTTATATTTAACAGTAGAAGTGAAATAAAAAAAAAAATAAAATTTGCTAATCTTTTCATCCTAAGTGTACTCTTGAACTGAGGAAAATTCAAATGCCTATGTGTTTTACATATGCATCAGCTGTAACACAGCTGACCAGTAAAGTATGGGGATATTTTTAAACATGTGGGGGGTGGAATTTAAAACTGATTCCTTACACCTTTACCTGCTGGCACTGTCAGTGAATTTCCATGCAGTCTAGTGCATAAGCATGCAGCATAAGATTAATTACTACCTGATTATTTGTACTTTTGGAATTTGTTTCAAATACCAAACTGCATTGGAGAATTCTGTTAAGTTTTAGTCTGGAACTCAGGGAGTCTGCGATGCTCTGCCTAATCCTTTTGCACCAGTGCAAATATCTCTGATTTACAGCACTTTGCAGTGCTATAAATTAGTTTGTCTAGTGTGTAATTATACAGCTGTAAGAAAATCTAGGAATAGTTAAGAACACTGATTTAAAAAATCACTTCAGTTTCCTTCACACCTCACCACCAACATTTCTCTCAAAAGCAGTAAAACCAATCAATATTTTTTTCTGGCAGGGTCCAACTCACTGAGTCTCTGGGGATGCTAGGAATTTGGAAAGTTCAGGTACACACTGTCTCTTCCCTTGATGAAGTGCAGCCACCTGTAAGCGGCTGCTTGTCAGATGAGGTGCCTTACTCTTAAATTTTTGATGACAAGAACCAGAGGTGCCACAATAAGAAAGTAAAATCCAGTGAATTTCTAAAAGGCTACTGCAGAAATCCCTTTCTTTTAGAATACTCTCTGCTCTGAGGGGAAATTTTGGCTTTCCCACGAAAGCGTCAGGACGAGCCCGAAAGAGGGGAGGATAGCTGTAAAGAGAAGAGGCCATTGTCACTTACTTTTCTGGTACTTGTGCCTCTGGAAACCCGGTCAGGGGCCGAACAGGCAGCAAAATCAGACGCTTCCTGTGTTTCTTTCCCGGCTGCTTTTCCCGTGCCTGGCCACAGAGCTTGCTCTTGCTGGAGGCAGCCTAGCGCTGGTCCCGGCTGCCTCATTTATAGAGTAGCAGGTCCTTTGTCTGGCGCGTGTCACCACTAGTCCTGGCAATCCAGGGAGCTTGTTTTGCATCTCCCAGGAGATTCTCTCTCTGTCTCGCCTTTTCTCTGCTCGCCACATGCCCCCTGCCCTTTTCTGGGGCTGGTACGGGGTGGAAACTGGAACCATCCTTACCAGATATAGTCACCTATCTAAGTGACTCTGGCTAGGTCAGATGAACTTTGGCAGGAAAGGATGGAAGCAGCATTAACAATAATCTAATTTTCCTCTTCTGTTTGTGGAGATTTTTTTTTTTTTAATTTTACTTATTTATCCACATCCGAGCTTGTCAGTGTTTCCAGAGACAGAGATAGCTCTTTCAAAAGCCCTTCATAGCATGAGTCAGAACTGAGGAACAAGCTGGGGTATTTAGGGCACTCCCAAGTGCTCTGTTCTGACAGGACATGAGGTGTAGCTGGGGGGTGACCATGTGCAGGCAAGGGGATCCTGCACCCCCTGCTTTGGTGGAAGCTCCCTCTCACTTGGAGTCACTGCTGGCACCTTCTGCAGCCAGAGCACAGCAACAGCTGCTGCTGTCCCAGTGCTGCCCCAAGCCTTGACTGCCTCTCTGCCTCACTCCTTGTGACAGCAGGACACCACAGGTGTGAATTCACACCTCTTCCAGCCTGCCCTTCACTTCAGGGCCTGGCACACTGGAGGTTTAACTCATGCTTTTACAGCAAAGATGAGTCAGCTCCATACCCATGTGGCTAAGATGTAGGGTTGGTGAAACACAGGCTTCTTTTGCTGCTGCTGGGGTGTCCCCAAACCTTCCTTTTCGCTCAAGGACAACAGGCAAGCAAGAAGACATCCGAGTGCAAAACCCAAGACCTGCAGGATAACCCCATCCCCATCAGGTATCTGTGTCCATGACAGGGACTTGTCCATGCAGCCTCATCCTTGCTCTGAGTAACCAGTCATTCATAGGTCAAACACTGGCACAGGCTGCCCAGAGAGGTGGTAGATCCCTGGAAACACTCAAGGTCACTTGGGATGGGGCACTGAGCAACCTGATCTAATTGAAGATGTTCCTGCTCAATGAAGGGAGGTTGGACTAGGTGGCCTTTAAATGTCTCTTCCAACCCAAACCTGTCTTTATTTCTACAAAAATAGTCACAAAATTGCCCCAGGCACAGGCCAACTAGCCTTACTAGAATCATACAGATCCTTTAGGATCTGTACAATCTTTTCTACTCCTCCATCCACTTCTCCATTAAGTGCTGGGAGTTTGCTTTGGATGAACATCGGAGCAAATAGAGAGAACAAGAACAAATATCTACTTATGCCCTGGAGCAATGGCAAGTATCCTGGGGATACAAAGGGGAACAAGGGAACCCAGCTCATCACCCCATTTTTATGGGGCAGGAAAACCCCTGCACCCTGGATAAGGCAGCTTTAGACACACTCCACCACTGCCCTCTGCCAAGTCCCAGGAAAGCTCAGCTAGTACCCAAGACCAACTCACCCCAAAGAGCAAGATGGCTCAGCAGTGCTCACCTACTGGGTTTTTAAAGCACTGAGAATGTTTCAGTTAACAGGATTGCCCCATAAATATTAATAAGCCAGCAGTGGAATGATGTGGTTGCTCTCTGGAGAGAATGAGCCTCGGGTCCCTGCCGGGGCAGAGCTGTTCCCTGCAGAACTCGACTGAAGGTTAGCCCTTTCACACGGTAAATTAACAGTGGCACTACAGCCTGAAAGCTGTGTCAACCGCTTCATTTAGCACAAGTGTTATGTTAACTAAAGGCCCTATTCCGGAGGGGCCTTTGGCCTCACAGAAGCCTAATTTCCATGTAATTTACATTGGAGAGTTGGAGAGTGCTCCTCCTCTCTGTTACTTCCTTCAACCTATTATGTACCCAAAATCTGCCCCAAGATGCTCCAGCCAGCAGGCAGCAGTAGGGAATGAGGCCTGTAGGTCCAGAAAGGGAAGGGAACTGAAGCCCTTGATCCCTAACTGCTTGGATACTTCACTGCCTAGAGCTTTTCTAACCTGGCCAGAGGAAGCCCTATAAAATACACAGTCAGGAAAGCTTATTTCATTGCAGGGAGAGGGGCAGGCTGGGCTGCTTTTCATTCCCACTCGTGCATCCACACAGGAGAGCGTGCAAGCACAACAGCACTTTGTCCTGCCCTGCTGGGCACTGCCAGGCACTGGGCAGGTGCAGAGCCAGCACTAGGAATGCTGATGAGATGGCACAGGTTTGCTGACTTTTACACCAACTTTAAGGGTCTTTTTCACCCTGTCACAATGCTCTGAAGGGGTCGTACGTCAGAGTCTGCTTCACTGTGTCTTTATTAAGCTTCCTATTGAGCTGAGATTACTTGGCACCCATGAACAGCACCAGTTTCATTCATCTTCCTCTCCATACTTGTCAGTGACCTGGCAGCAGGGGGAACACATTACCAATCCATCCCTGCAGCCCTGGCATTACTCTTCCACAGACCAAGACGTAGTTGCCAGGATAGTACAGCTCAGCCAGGAACAAGAGCTATGGAAGCAACATTGCACCTTGGGCTTACTCTTCCTCACAAAATTTCTGCTGGGATATGTCCTGACAGTTTCCCTGGAGTCTGGGGCAATTCTTTACCTGCAACATGTCTGGTTTTCAGCAGCCACCTGTTACCAGCTCATGAAAATTGAGGGGGACACAGAATACATTGGAAAGGTGTGATATTAGCAGGGGACATCAGCCACCTCACCTCTGCAGCAGGGACAGCTTGACCTGGCTGTAGCAGCAGACTGAAGCTGCACTTACACAAGTGCACTTCCATGTGTGACTCGGTGAAGAAGTGGGACACTTGAGAGTTGGCCACTTTGAAGAGGTCAAGAACATGTGGGTAGCTGCAAAGTGTGAACTTCTCAAAACTGGGTCTCTTTTTTGAAATTCGGCATGCCAGGATTAACATTCCGGCCCCTGAAACATCCTAGGGGCATAACCCTCGTTGTTCCTCTTCCTAAAAGGAAGAAAAGCTGTTTCTGGCATAGGGGACTGTGTGGTATGCCAGCAGGAGCAAAAGGCTTTATCCTGCTACACAGCTTCCAGGGCCAAGAGAAGCCTCTCCAAGACAGTCTTGTCATCTTAGTCAGATGTGCTAACAAATGTTTATAGTTCCCACTGGGCCAGACCTCAAATTCTTTCTCTAGCAAAACTCTTACTTGCAAGCGACTAGGATATAGCAGAGAATCCTGCTTAAATATGAGCAGAGATTTCAAAGGATGGGCCTGGATTCAAGTAATTTTTTTCTGCCCTGTGAGGTGAGCCAGGTGAGCCTGATGAAAGCAGCACACACAGAGTGATGGGCAGGCAGAGGACGGCGAGAGGCTGCAGACACACAGCTGTGCTATCGCTGCGAGTTCAGAGCCCTGCTCCACATATGGGAACAATAAGAAACAATTACACACATCTGGGCTCCTGCCCTTTAAAATCATAGTTTAGATTAATAGATTTCGAGTATATTGAGCTGGAGGAGGCTGCTTGAGGTTCAGAATAGCAGCTGCACGCAGACTGCTGAAATATTAAACTTTCATCATTTGAAGCTTTTTCGTAGCATTTTGAATCCCTTATTAGTGTTAACAAAACACATCAGGGGGTGCTTTAAAATCTGGCCACACTTTTTGGCTTAATTCCACAAGCCAAAAATCTTCTCCTTTTTAATGCTGAAACTTGCTGATAGCATTGAAGAAAATGTTTAGCCACAGAATAAAGAGACTGAAAACGTAATGTGCCTCTAAACCTTTTCACTAGGAGCAAGGGAAGAGACAAACAGCTCATTTTCCACTTGACACAGACGCACCTCGGCACTAAAAGTTCTTGGATCTCACCTAAAATAGAGGAAAACAAGGCAGGCATCTGAAAGGATAAGCAGCTGCCACTTTCACGCAGCCATAAGGCAAGCACATCAGCATCACTCAAAACAGAGGTTCAAAGAAACGTGGAGTTGAATTCAAGAAAACCTTCCTGAATTCATTCTTCTACAAAACTAATGACAAAAAGTTGTCAAGAGACCAAGAGGTTTAATTTCCAGTGTGACTTCAGGCGAAATCCTCAAGCCCCAGCCATCTGGATTCAATGTGTTGTGAATCTCCAAGATTTTCCACAGTCTGGCAAGTCCTCTTCCTTCATGTGCAAGTCTTTGGAACCCCATAGCTTGTTCTTACCAGGTGAACTCTTGTAAGAAGGGAGTTTGCTCTGAATCTGTCTAACATCTCTTAGATCTCTTGCATGTTGCTGCAAAGGAATGGCTGAGGTTGAAATCCTGGAAGTAGAGATCCCTTGTTTGGTGCTTGAGGCTGCACTGGTTGCAGGACCAGCAGTGCATGTGTGTGCAAAGGGAGGCTCTGTCAGGGGCCTGGGCCCCCGCAGGGGTTGGAGCCCTTGGCTCCTGTCCCTGTCCTCTGCCCTGGAGATTCTCTTCCTTCAGTTCTTCATGTTGAAAAGAACGAAGTGAGACATCTTCTTTGCTGTTTCAGGAGTTGTTTATTTTTCTTATCAAGACCTCAGAGGCAGAGGCTGAGTCCTCCAAGGACACCAGGGCAGAAAAGCAATGGCTGCTAATCAGCAGCAACCTTTTATATCTTACTAACAACCATTCAAGAAACAATACGTATTTTATTTTGTTTCCAACACCACTAAACCCTCATCTTATTGATATGTCTTTTCAATACTAACTTGTTTCCACCAACCAACACCACAGGAACTGGTGTCAGAGGAGAGAGGAAGAGAAAGAAGAGGCAGGAAGAAGAAGAAGAAGGAGAAACCACACCCCAAAGCATCCATCTTGTGTCTATATAACACACAGAGCAAGATCCTAAAACTACAACTAAACTCTCTGTGGCACACTAAACAAAAATCTTTTCACCTTTCTGATGCCTTCAGGCTCTCCCAAAAATGGAGGGAACTTCTCCAAACACCTAGGTTGCTGGCTAGGCCATTTTTGAGGAGCTCTGGGGATATAAAGAAACCACCAGAGGAGCAGGAGAAGCTTCCAGGCTTCCCTGGACTCCGACAGCGCTCCAATAAAGCCAGCCTTTCAGGAGCTCCTTATGATTGCACAGTCCATTTCAAATTAAAAAACCAGATGTACTCACTATTCTGACTCTTAAAAGTAGCTTTCTTCCTTTCAAATTTCATTTTCAACAGCCTTATTTCCATTGTTTTTAAGTACATTTCTGTATTTCAGATGCTCAGCTGGTGCAAAGTGATGAACTTTCATCAATTACTACAGAGCAGTTCTGATTTGCAGCATGCAGATATCACCCCATTATGCTTTTAATTCACCTGAATTCCATCGTTTGACCATGCTAAACACCCATTTATTTTCCACTGCCTCTACAGAAGCCAACAGCAGACAGAACCCTGTTTGTACCTTGTTTGTACAAATTTTAAACAGTGCTTGAGACAGCTTTGCCTCCCCTGAGTGAACAAGACATAAATATCATAAATATTTTTCCACTGTGTTCAGCAGTGGAGAAAGACTGGGGGGCAAATTCTCTTGGCCATCTGTGAGTACCACAAGGCCTGTGCAGAGCTTTGGTTGTATCTGCCACAGCAGAGGCAGCCTCATCCTTGCCACAAACAAATTGCATTCATTCAGGAGCACCTTACCACAAATGGAGCTCACCTTGGTTTTCTGGGTCATTTTGAGTGTGCACACAAAAAATTATCAAGCTCTCAGCTCCTCTGTTTTAGTTGCAACTGACCTCTCTTGCCTTCTTCAGCTTTCTGCTCCAGTTGGTAAAAAAAATACCATTGGTTCTCCCTGGATAAAAAATGTGGCAGCCTCAGAGACCAAATGAGAGCCATAAGCCATGTTCTGAGAAATTGTCAAACTCGAGGAAAGTTCTGGTGTGACTGCCTGGGCTCCTGACCAGTGTTTCAGGAAGACACAAGTCTGTACCAAACCCAGAGCCAGAGGAGGTGATTACCTAGCCAGCACTAAAGCATGGGAGCAGGTTTTGGGCAATACAGATCCAGGCTTTGCAGGCACAGATTGTTTTTGGTAACCTGTCCCTTCCTTGAGTTTGGTCAGTGTGCTCAGGGGCTGAGCCCAGGCTAGGACAACATCTCTCAACCAAACCTTTGTTTATTCCACCACGAATAAGCAAGCTCATAACACATAACAAAAGCAAAGTAACAGACAGGAGTCACAGAAAGATCTGAGTTGGAAGGCACCTTCAAGGGTCATCAGGCCAAGTCCTGGCCCTGCACAACACCATCCCCAAGGGTCACACCACGCACCTGAGAGCATTGCCCAAACACTTGTGGTCTCCGTGCTCCAAGGGTTGCTCTTCCAGCACACCAGAGGCACCATCCTGGGGCAAAGTGCTGGCCTCCAGGAATGCCCCAGCACTGTCCTCCCCAGCCCAGCACCAAGGCACTGTTCATGCACAGGCAGCACCCACTCCTGACCTTTGGTTTGCTGGTGTCTCCCACTGCTTGGCCAAGGCAGAGTGCCTGCCTGCCTGCATGGAAACAAAGCCCTGCTCCCCTGCTCCTCACCCCGGCATTCTCTGCCCACCCCTTCAGCAGTGCTGCCTTTTTGCAGTTTAAATGTTCCTTTTTAGAGTGCCTTTTATTTCCAGCTTGGAGAGCAGGGGGACGAGAGATGGGATAGGGATGCTGAAGTAGTAATTTGCATAATCTGATTAACAGAGGATTATCCAATGGCTGCTGAACAGCCTTAGTGTGCTTGAGCTAAAAACCTTACTATTCATTGCTCTCACCACCCTGCAGGGCGGCTGCACCTGCAGCACCAGCTAATACTCTCCTGGGGACTTCAAGGAAGGAGAAAAGCGGGGGCATATTTTTGTTATTATCTGGGGGAGGGTTGAGGAGCTGCAGCTTCTTGTGTGCAGCCCCTAATTGATCTGTCTGCATTAGTCACTAGGAAGATGAAATGAAAGCTGAGCCAGTTGGCATTATCAGGAACAGCCATCACCTTTGAAAAGGGCCAGCTTGTGTGGCACTTCCCAGTTTCCCTGTGGCCAGTTCAGTGGGGGCCATCCTCATCTGCCCTGAAAGGAGCTGGGTAGAAGGGCCCTACACATGCAAGGACCTAAAGCCTCGCTCAGCCAGGGCCCAGCTAGGCCCAACCCTTGCCCTAAGACCTCTAGGATCATCAAGCCCAGCCATTAACCCAACACTGCCAAGTCCATCACAAACCATGTCCCTAACTGCCTAATCTACATGTTTCTTGTATCCTTCTAGAGATGGTGGGTCCACCACTTCCCTTGGCAGCCCGTTCTAGTGCTTGCCAAAGCTCTCAGAGGAGAAATTTTTGCTGGTATCCAATCTAAATCCCCCCCTGGCACAACTTGAGGCTGTTTTGTCTTGTCCTGTCACCTGGGAGAGGAGATCAACCCTGGCCTTGCTATGACCTCCTTCCAGATAACTGAAAGAAAAATAAGGAACTCCCACCCCAAGCCTCCTTTTCTCCAGGCTACATAATTCCAGTTCTCACAGTGGAGAGCAGCAAACTCTCCTGTAACAATCCAACAGGCAGGCTGAAATAGAACCAACCTGAAAGGATAGATAAAGGCCATAGCTCCTTGAGCACCCTACACAACTCAGCACCACATAAGGGCATTGACTGGGGCTGAGTCCAGCTCCCCCAGAAAGAATGGGAGATGCATGAAATTCAGGTCCTGGCAAGACAAGATGAGTCCAACATCTGCTGGCTTCCACAGAACCAAGTCTGCACCCCAAGCATCCACCCATGATGGAGGGTTGAAACTCCAAACTGAGAAACCTGAACTCTAGAATGGGAAGAACTGGGGACACAGAGATCTCCAGCTCAGGAGAAAAACCAGATAGCATAACCTGGAACCTCCCACACACATTCACATCAAAGCCATGGGAAGAGGAAGAATTTGTTGTTCTGGTTTGCTTTTTTTCCCATTATATAGAGAGACATCTGTAAGGCAGGCAAATTTAAAAGGTTTATAGAACCTTCCAAGACAAATAAAACAGGACTTCCTAGAAGAAAAGAGACACAACCAAATTTAATCCCCCTCCCCCCACCAGTGGAAATGCTGCAATATAATCACCCAAGACTAATTGTGAGTCTTTGTTTCCAGGAGCACACTCCATCCTCATGTCGAGGTCTGTGGATGCTTTACATATTCACTTGTGACTCAGACTGCTGCATTGTTTCTGAAGACCTGCCTGACAGCTGCCATTCACTGACACCACCTAAACAGATTTATAGCTCAGTGTGTCTTCCTTATTCCTCCTGGCAGTGTGAATGAACAATGGAACACAGTAGCCCAGTAAAACAGGGTGGTTGCAGAGTCTCCTGAAGTCATCCTGCCTGTTTGCTCATCCAAATTCTCCTCCTCTTCTTAAGCAAGAAGTGGAAATACTTCTGGCTTCGGGTGAAAAACACAAGAACAAAGGCTGAGAAGCAACCACCAGAGGACATGTTATGTGTTCACAGCCATGGCCACTGAGAGGGTTGTTTTTAGAAGGAGCTCTGACACAAAGAAATGTCCTTTCACTGTTCAACCCTCAGTGCTCCCTGGAAATAATGACCCCCGCCAGCTGCTGGCTGACCTGCCAGGCTGGACAGCATTTGCACCATTTGGAATGGCCAACAAGGTGTCCAAGGTGTCCATGGTACTCCTCTCCGTGGCAGAGGTGTCGCCAAGATATTTCCATGCTATGGTGTAATTAATATTCCTGGGTTTAGGAGTTTACTAGAATCTACAGAAAGCGATAACGCTGCATCCTGGGGTGCATGAGCTCTTCTGCTTTGAGAAAGATAATCTCTGTTGCTAAACTAATCCTTCATGCTGGCATCTTCCCAGATGTCAAGAGGAATGAAGGACTGACAGCAACCCCACTAGAATTTCTCTGTGCCACGCGCTGTGGGAAACCTGTTTCCTACAGAGCCTTATTTCTCTGTACAGCTGTAGCTCTGTGAGGACTTCTTATGCCTCATGATTGTTGAATCTAGACCCTTGTCTTCTAATAAAAAATAAAAAAAACCCAAAACATTCAAAATGGCAAGAAGCAAAATAGATGTGAAAGGAACTTTCCCATGCTGGAGGATAAAAGTCAGACCCCTTCTTCACTTGGTCTTGTTACTTCAGTGTAGCCCTGGTTTGTGTTTTGGAATTGAAGGCTAGGAGCTGGTGCATATCATCTGGCACCTCACAGTGTCCCAGGAAAGGAAAACTTTTCCACAGATCACAGACACAGCAGGGACAACAGCAGCACCTGTTTACTCCATTGTGTGTTCCCAGAGATGGACTTTTATATACATTCCCCAGAGGCTAAGCAGCCAGAAAAAAAAACATTTCCTCACAGTCGCTATTACCTTTTTTCTATGCTTCTGTCCCCCCCAAAAAATGCAGCAGAGCTATTTAGCTGCCATCCATTCCCCAGGCACACAGACTTGACCCACATGAGGCACAGAAAACAAGACAATGAAGAATAAAACTCTTCTCCTGAGCAGCGGCCACATTTCTCACGATAAATCTTCAACATGCAAATAGCAGCAGCTCCTCAGACAGCAGGCAAAGTTATGGAGCAAAAGCCATGCCAGGGAAACACATTCAAATGTCCCTGTCTAGGTCTGCTCCCAGAGGTGAGAGGGAGGGATGCATCTTGTGAGGAAGTTGTGCTGCTTCAGCATTAGGTATCAGCTTAGACATTGCCTGTTCTCCTCAGAAAGGTGCAACAAACCAGGCGCTCTTCCCTTTCTCCCTTGTCCCCAGGCCCCTCCTGGCTGACTCCGGCTCCCTGCGCAGCTGAACAACTCTTTGGGAGCACAGGACAGCTCAGCTCGGGGGCCCTGCGTTATTTATGAGTTTGGAAATCAGAGCCGTTCGGTTCACTGCCAGTAAATGGCAGTGATTGGAAGGAGGAGGAGGGGGGGGAGGCTTGCGTGCAGCTCTTCATTCTCTATTCCCTGTGAAAAGGGAATCACTCCAGCTAACTGGCCCATGGAGATAAGGATTTCAGACAATCTGCATTAGCCTGATAAGCCAGGTTTGCATTTCATAAAGATTGTTTGTTAAGAACCTCAGTAAAATAAAATACAGTCAGATGGGCTTATCAGCACAACTCATTTCCACCCGCACCCCTCTGCCTGTCAGTGCTGACATTTTTTTTCCCCCCTATAAATTAAGGTCCCTGCTTGTGTCCAGGGTCTCTGGGATGGAACACGGACCAGGCAGCAGTGGGGGAGGGCTGGGGAGGGCAAGGAAGAAGCCTGGAACCTCCCAGCTGCCGCTGGTCACTGTTAGAGCTGTGGTCCTGACCCACAGTGTGTGGGAGGGCAGCGGTGCCCACCTCGTGTGTGGTTTGGATTTGCCCCTTTCCAGGGCAAACCAGAGCAGCTGGGCTGGCATCAGGAGCCTTCCCTCTTTGCACCAGCCAAGGATCAGAACAGGAGTAAGGAGTTTATACACATTTCCCTCTATTTCGTGTTTTCCCATTTCCTCACATAAAAAACCCACAGTCCCTAATATGCCAAGTTATGGACTCCCCAAGCCCCTGGCAGTCTTTCCTCTTCAAACAGGCTATAGGCAAGCATTTTGCTATAAAACAGCCTTGATGAATCATGGAAAAGTATTAGAACACCCTCTGGTGCTCACCTTTTCCCCCTCTTTTTTTTTCCTATCACCTTCAGGGAGCACACCAAGGCCATTCTGTTTGGACAGTGATGCCCTTCCAGGAGGTAGATGCCCATTTCTGCACAGACCCTGGGCATTATTCAGGTATCACACTAATTCAGATTCAGAAAATCCTTTTCCAATCCCCTTTGGATGAAGAGTCCCAGAGAAAGGCAGCCACACAAAAACAATTAACAAACACAAGGCCTTCCATGGTTTGACAGCCAGCACAATTACAAAGTCACTTAATCTGTATCATCTGTTGTATTCAGCTGCCATTGCTGCACGCTTTTATTAGGGTTTTTTGGCTGAAAGACCTCAGCAAGGCAGAAAGCACCCTGGTAGTGCTTTGCATTTCTACCTTAGTCCTTACTAATTAGTCCTTACTAATGCTGTGGAGTAACCCAACAACTAGTGCCACAGGTAAGGACAACTCTCTCACACACCTTTTGAGGACTCCAACCCTCAGCACGAGCACTGGTGACCACCATAAAAGTTCCATTAGCCCCATTTCAAACAGATTCCTCCTTTTTGGGGCCTTTTGTAGGTGAAATCCATGGCCCCAGAGGCAATGCCTTGTATCACTTTGTTGATGAGAAGAGTCTTAGTTTCCCAGGGCTTTGCCAACAAAAATTCAGAGTTTATTGATTGATGATCAGAAAGCTTGTTTTTATTTATAGATTTGATATTTAGATTAGATATTAATAAGAAGGAATGAGAACGAGAGAGATCTCTCTAGCCTGCCTCAGTTGCAGGAACCCTCTGTGTCTGTGTGTACAGAGAGTCCCAGTGTGTGTACAACATAAACTATGAAAAACACATCCCAAAATAGAAAATCCTCATTGGCCAAGGAGAAAACATTTCAAACAACAGCAATATTTACAGTTTTCTCAACTTGAGAACAACTCCGATGGATTCAGAGCTGTAAGAATCAGTGAGGCATAAAAATGCCTAAAGAAATCTTTTCAGGGTTACCAACATCACTCCAATGGAAGTTCTCATGAAACTCCCTTGCCTCAAAAAGTGAGATGGAAGATGTGGCAGTCTGGTCACCACTCTGGCCAAAATCCAAAGTACCCATCTCCAGGCTTCAACCAGCCTCATGCCAGGCTGCCAGATGAGGTATTAGTGAGGACTAGTTAACAACCAGAGTGGCTCAGAAGTGATACTGGGAGGGATTGGAAGATTTGATGGTCAAAGGAAGAATAGGTAACAATATTTTCTGGGCCTTTCCTTGTCTTGTTCACAGGAGATATTGTGGACCTTTACTCAGAGGTTAAGACACCCTCACTGTGCTGCAGGGAAAGGCAGGTCTGGGGAGGGCTGAGGGGCAGCAGATTAATTGGCTGACTTCATTAACAGCTCGCAGCAAAGCAGCTGTAGAAGACCAGCAAGAAGAGGCTAACGATGGTCTCAGCACATTGACCTCAGCAACAGCTTTATCTCAGCAAGAAGAACACGATGAACGTTTTCTCATCAAACAGCAAATGCATTACAGAGGCATCTTTAACCCAGAGAAGTGGCTGCAGCAAACAGCCAGGGGCTAAAGGCATCAGCAGTGCAGGAGTCATCACAGGTGGCTGCAGGCAGTACATGGAGAATCTTTGATGGAGATGGGTCCTAAACTGTTTCACTGGTGGTGTTCCTGGTTCCAGGTATCTTGGAGATATGGGGATTGAGTTTACTGTTAACAGATGTGTAGATGTCACCAAATTGGGTGGGAGTGTGGATGTGCTGGAGGGCAGGAGGGCTCTGCAGAGGGATCTGGACAGGCTGGATCCACGGGATGAGGCCAGTGGGGTGAGCTACGACCAGGAGAAATGCTGGGTCCTGCCCTTGGGTCACAACCAGCCCCTGCAGCTCCAGGCTGGGGGAAAAGTGTCTGGAAAGCTGGAAAAGGCCCTGGGGGTGCTGGTGACAGCAGCTGGACACGAGCCCAGGGGTGCCCAGGTGGCCAAGAAACCCAAATGGCCCCTGGAGTGTCCCAGCCATGGTGTGGCAGCAGGACCAGGGCAGTGACCGTCCCTGTGCTGGACACTGCTGAGGCCACACCTCGAGTTCTGGGGACAGCTCTGGGCCCCTCATGACAAGAAACTGAGAGGCTGGAGCATGTCCAGAGAAGGGAACAGAGCTGGGAAGGGTCTGGAGCCCCAGGAGTGGCTTAGGGCATTGGGAAAGGAACTCAGTTTGGAGAAAAGGAGGCTCAGGGGGGAGCTTGTGGCTCTGCACAGCTCCCTGACAGGTTGGGGCTGGTAGGGGTGTTGGGCTCTGCTCCCAGGGAACAGGGACAGGAGGAGTGGGAATGGCCTCAGGCTGGGCCAGAGGAGGCTCAGGTTGGATATCAGAAAGAATTTCTTCACAGAAAAGGTAATCAAACATTGGAATGGGCTGCCCAGAGAGATGGTAGAAGTCACAGTCCCTGGAGGTGTTGAGGTAAGGCTGGAATTGGCACTCAGTGCTCTGGTCTGCTTGAGTGGTGATTGGTCCCAGGTTGGACTCAATGATCTCAAAGGTCTTTCCCAACCTACCTGATTCTCTTACATGTATTTATGAGACTCACAGAGCAAAACAACGCCACCCAAGAACACCTCCAAGTCAAGCCAAAAGCCATACTGACGTACTTTTTCCTGTCTGTGCTGGGACTGAGTCACAGAAGCGCACTTTTCTTTCCAAAAGGACCCCTCATTTTGGAGGGGTGGAGGCTGCATTGCACTGCTGCAGAGGATATCAGACCCTGGGGGGCTGAGAAGGCATGCTCCAAGAAGTGACACCTCCTTTTCTTCCAATAATACACAAGGACCCACAGCATTGCCTCACTGGGGGGTACAGGGGTATAATCTGCTCACCTCTCACCCCACAGAGGGATGGGGAGGAGAAAGAATCATGGAAAAAAGACCCAAAAAACTCATGGGTTGAGATAAGAACAGTTTAATAACTGAAAACAAAGTAAAACCTAATCATGCTGATAATAATAGCAGTAATAATGAAAGTGAGAAAGCCCAAGAGAAACAAGAGGTGCATAGTTGCTCACCACCCCACAGATTGATGCCCATCCCATCCCCCAGCAGGTATCAGCCCCTCCCAGCCAACTCCCCCCAGTTTATACACAGAGCTTGATATTCTCTGAAACCCTTGGATTGTTCAGCTCACCTATCCCAAAGGCTTCTTATGCACCTGCCCACTGGTACACCATGAGAAACTGAAAAATCCTTGGTCTAGGGTAAGCATTACATAGCAACACAGGCACGTTATCAACCTTTATTCTCATACTGAATCCAAAATCACAGCAACACACCCACTACCAAGAAGAATATTAACTCTGTCCCAGCTGAAACCATGGCAATAAAAAAAAAAATTTGCCTGGGGAATAAGGCTCCAGATGTCATGGAGGCACCCCCTTTCTGCATGACACAAATGTATCTTGGCTTCCCAAAATAAAACAATTAATTAAAACAAACCACAAAAAAACCTCCCCAAATCCAACAGCCTGGCCTGGCTACTGTCTTTAGCAGCTGTTACCTACTTAATTTTCTCTCCGTTTCCATGTTTGCTCAGAAATCCCTCTTCCAGTGGAGCAGGAAAAGGTTGTTACCAACAGGCAACCAAGCCTGAATGCTGACAATGTGAGATGATTACTGGAGCCCAAAGAGCAAACACAGAGATATTTCCATGGGAAATGCTCCTGCTGCCCTAATGGGCTCCTGAGACACTGCTCTGGACAGTGGCAGTGATAAAAGAAGGGCTAGTGTCAACTCCAGAAGAGAGGCCACACGGTTCAACAGTAGCTCCTCATGGAAACTGCCTTCCTCAAGAGTTTTGACTTTTGTGACAGGAAGTGGCTGGGTAAAAGGTGCTGTGATTATTTGCTTTATGTCAAAGAGAGCCACTTGGCTTATCCTGGTTTTGAAGTGGAAGGAACAGAAATGGCTGAGCTGAGGAAACACAATGCTATTAAGCAAGATTATCAGCTGGTGTAAATTGTCTGCTGGTGCCACCTTACCAAAGCAGCTGATGTAGATCAGTGAACACAAGTGCCAGACAGACTTTGATGTCCTTGCATGTAATTTCTCAAGTTCCTTTATTCTGTTCTGCAATTCACAGTATGATAGGAACACATGAAGAGGAAGGAAAGAAGCCTGAGCAGCGAGGCAGCTGGACCTGAACTCCTGAACTGCTGCGTGAACTCGGAGAATTCTACTGGTGAGTGACAAAGGACAGAACCACGTCCCTAGGAGGCACTGTCACAAGCCAGTCCTTGGAAGGAAGGTGTCTGTGTCCTTACACATCTCATTCTTCTCTGCAAAACACACAATTGCAGTGAACAGTGCAAAGCAGAGACTGATTCTCTTCTAAGCTGACAGACTTCAGACTTCTAGAGGATTCCAAAGCAGCAAAAGATGCAGGCTGTTTAACACCAGCAACCAGCATCTCCCAGACAGCAAGGGCATAACAAGATCAGCTACTACTTTTTCATCTGGACACCAGGGAAAGACTCAGCCATACCTCCAGGATCCTCTCCTACCTGCATCACCGCAGGTTTGCCCATCTGCCATGTCTGAGGTTAAAAGGGCAACGTGGTGGAACACACACAGGCCCTTCTGTCAGAATAATGCTCCTAACAGGTGAAAAGTGTGAGCATCTGCTTCAGACCCTCCCTGCCCTGTGCAATCAAGCATTGTCCATCCCATGATTGTTCAGCAGCCCCAGTTTGGCTCAGACATACCCTTTTGGAAGAGCTGCATTTACCCTTTTGTTGCAAACAAACACATTTTTTCAAATGTTCAAGACGCTGCAGTTTTCTCTCATTTCCCATGGCAATTCATCATCACTCCTAGCATGGGCTCTTGTGTCTGATTCCAGAAACAGATCCTTTCTTAAGCTCATGTACAAATGTTGATTGCAATTTCCACTTCGTAAAAGCAGAAAGTTGTGGAAAACTGCTACAGACTAATGGGAGATAGGAACTCCCTCCAGACAGAAGATAAGATTAACTACAGAGTCATTAACTACAGTCAGCCTTGGCTGGCATTTGCCTGATGTGTTCTTAGAGACCCCCAAAGTTACAGCTTTTACACATTTCCACATGTCAAATACTCCAGTTTCTATGCAGGTGGATCAATTTGCATTCCTCCCATTTACATCTACTTCCTACCACCCACAGATAGGGAGCACACACGTCCCCTCCTTTTTTTATAACCATTTTTTATGGCTTTTGAAAATGGCCTTTTATGGTCCCTTCTCTTCAGGCAATGCTATTTCTTCAATCTTTTCCTTGCCATTATTCTGGAGCTTTGAACACTCTTCCATCTTTAACAGCTGCACATAAATAATGTGAAAAACCTTGTTTGC
The DNA here is from genome assembly GCA_013400515.1 of Erpornis zantholeuca. NCBI lineage: Eukaryota > Metazoa > Chordata > Aves > Passeriformes > Timaliidae > Erpornis > Erpornis zantholeuca. The sequence continues at coordinate 135,330 of VZTN01030918.1, forward strand.
TACAGGAAAGTCAAGGGACTTCGCAGATGGCTGCTTAAGACCATTAGGAGAATTTAGGATTTGCCCTCCTCTCCAGAGCACTTCCAAAATGAAGGCAGTTAGTAAGTTAAGAAGGTAACACAGAATTAAGAATCCATTTCAGGTGAGGCAACTGAGGAGAACCTAAGAGGCAACACACCTCGCTCTCTCTGTTTCTGTGGGAATGGAAAGGCTTCAGCCTCCTGATGTGCCTTCAAAGAGCAGCAGCTCCCTGATGTTCACACCACTCCTTGCAACCCAATCTGCATCCAAGCAGGAAATCTGTGGCCAGAGCAATGCACAGAGCGTGACAGGAGACATGCAGTGTGTGCAATCTGTTTGTGCAAGTGAAGGACCCTTTCTCCTACATGGGGGCAGCTGCTTTATTCCAAGTATCCTTGTTGTTTTCAAGTATCTTTATTAAAAATAAAAGCTCAAAGACAGGCACTCAATAAGCAGTGTCAGAAACAGTTCAGGACTTTCCTCTGTGCATCATGTCATGGTAACTGCACAAAGTGTGTTAAATGCTGCCCAAGATGACAAAACAAAGGATGAAACAACATCTCAAGTTGCAAATAAGACTCTCCTTTTAATCAGTATTAAATACAGACCTGCATCTTCTGAAAACATTTTAATCTGAAGAATACCTTACAGGTATAATCAACCATTCAAGACATCCTCCCTTTCAGGGACATGCATTTTGTTTTCCATTAGTCTTTTCATCTACAAAGTCAAAAATTTGACAGATTATAATTTTCTGAGAGCATCTCTTCTTTCCCTCTTAAACATTTATCACATCTGAGATACTCACAGGCTTACTGCATGTTATTACACCAAGAAGTTTAGGACAACAGAGTTATGAACATGAAAACCACAAGGACATTTTCTTTTTTTTTTTTCATTTTGAGGAAAAAGTACAAAAAATTCTACCTGAGAAATTATCCCCTATGATGTCATGGTTACTTTAGCAAGTGAATCATGTTAGCAGGATTTTACATCTCTCTTCTTAACCAGGCAGAGCTAACAAAGTTACCATCCAACTGAAGAGCCAGCCTGACAAGTTCTTGCCAGAAGCTGGATAATATACTCCTGTGCTTCAGCGGTAGGAGAAATTGAAACTGAGAGGACTGGCAGGATTTCTGCTGCAAATTTCATGAACAGTTGGTATTTGTACACATTTCTCCCTTCCCTTAAAGAGAAGCCTCTGTTCTGTGAAACAGAAAACTATGAATAACCCCCATTTCTATTTACTTGCAGAAAAGCAGGGATAGCTGTAATTTTCTAAAAATCAAACCTTTTACAGGGAAAACGCAAGGACTGGGACATTAAACCAGAATTTTATTTTTTTCATAGGGAAGCCATCCCAGCAGCATGCACCTTCACATTCTTAAAGAAGAAAAGAGCAAATTGAAAAATGTTCAATGTGGATCGTTTTTCCTCCCACTCACTTAGTGTTACACCATTACCAGATACCTCCTAGATGTAAAGCAGGTGATCACATGGGTTCTGTGCAACAGAAACATTCTGCTCCCAAGAGCAACCCACTGCACCAGCTAGGGATATACCAGTCTCAAATCAAGCACATCTGAGGTACTCTGGTGTTTAGAAGTTAAACAGTCACACAATTGCCTTGGAAAAAAGAGGAACTTCTCTGAGATTTTCCCATCCTAACCTTCTCTCAGGCTTGAGAATTGAACAGTCTGAAGGTTTTGATGATCGTAGGAACATTGAAGCCATCTGGCCACTGTTCACATTTGAACACTCAACTGCCATAAGTCCACTGCAGTCCTCTCTACTCCCTTTGTGCACCTTTTCTTTCAGCTTCCCTTCCCTCCAGTTGCCTTTCATCTTCTCCTTTATCCACTTGGAAGAAGCATGATGAAGGTGAAGAAAGTACCTGTTAAGCAAAGGGAGGTACATGTCTCCTTAGGAAACACATGGAGCATTACAAAGGGAGCAGATGTCGATGCCTTTGGGCACCGGGAAATCACCAAGTGGCAGTTCTGGGGACAGGCTCTGTCAGCAGCCAGGGGTCAGTAGATTTGGATGACATCATCCCACTCATCAACAGGCCAGACTCCATTGTCCTGCACGTTGGAGGGTGAGCTCTTCCAGTCCCACGTCTTCACAGGCACCTTCCACTCCGGGCCGTAGTTGGCCTCCACATACTGCAGGGTTTCGCAGGGCACGTGGACCTTGAGTTCCACAAATTCAGTCCAGCACAGAGTAAACTTGGGAAAGAGATACCTGTGCCAGAACAAAAGGTCATGATCACGGGCAGAAGGCTAGAATGCACCTCAAGTAAGTTCAAGGAGAAAGCAAGCAGCTGCAGAAAGTGGCCATGTTATATTTATACTGGTTTTTCCCCTACACACTGGACAAGGGTGTTAAGAGTAACTGGTGAACATTTGCCTCATGTGTTTAGGAAGGAGCATTTCTAATTCTTTTGTTGCTTGTGCTCATAATCATTCTGCCACCTATAGGTTCATCCCTGCCTCTGCTTTGTCAGTTATAAACGGGATGTAATAGTTGCCCTTTATGGAAAGGTGTCAAGAGGGTGATACATGCTTACATTAGTGGCAGGTCACAGGTAGGTTTCACAGCTTGACCAGAATGACATCCTGTAGAAGTGTCAGAGTCGAGGTGTTAAAAAATCCCAAGTCTACCTATTATTCCTGCAGAGGATCACTCCCACTTCTGAAGTTCTATAGACTTTCACAGAAAAAAGGTGATCCTAAAATTCCTTTCCACAGGGCAAAATGAAAGCATAAGCACTTCATCCTTTTGTAAAAGGTTTGTGCATTTGTATGATGAACTAGAACTGCCCCCTCCATGTTCTCGCAAGCATGAAGTTAATTTTTTTTCTAAGCTCTGAGCAAACAATCTGAGAAAACAAAACAGTTTTGCTTTATGCCTTAAGTGGAGGGAAAGAACAAAATGATCAAACTGTTTTTGGATATATATCCAGAGATTACTGATTAAATTAAACTCCTACACAAAGTCCTCTCTGTTAAAAACCTACAGAATTAACTCACTTTTAAGGATTAAAGCAAACAGTGTGGATTTAATTCCCAGGCTCAGTTTTTGTAGATACTCATTTTCTGCTGGAGAATGCAACTGTCCAGTATTAATTTTGCAAACAAGAAGCCTCAATTGCTGCAACTCCAACTGACAATATCGGGAGGATGCACATGCTTGTGTCAGGAATGCTGAGGAAGTGCTTGTGCACATGAAAATAAATGCAAACCACACAGCCAGACTGTGAGGGTTAGAAACCAGCTCTCCAAGGAAACAGAGGCTAAAAATTACTATGAGAAATATTTTAGGGACTCAGTGAGAAATGCTTTCGTTCTCCACGCTTTAATTCAAATGTATAGAAATCATGCCTGTTCAAATATTTAGCTTTCAGAAGAAAACAACTTTTACCTTTCAGTTTTAATCTTAGAAGAGAACTTCTACCCTTCTCTGTGATGATCTGGTAGCAATCAGCATCTCTTCTGATACTACATAATCAGCTGGTGAGATTTCTTTTAAATTGCTAGAGTGGGTTTAGGATTCAGCATGACCAAACAATCACTTCTCTTCTGACTTTTGCCTTCCTCCAAAATTCTGCCAGGGCTGAAGACTGAGCAAAACTGAGGGTCATTCTGGGGTTGCACATATTCAGATTAATTGTGCCAAATGCTCTCACATCTCACAGTAACAAAAGCTGGATCTCTTTTCTCTTTCTGAGGATGTGTTTGGAATAACACATGTCTGGAATTACTTGGCTGAGGATTCTGAACAATTACGTTGTGTCATGGCACAGGGCCTTTATGGTGGTAAACAAGCAGTTTTTCCTGCTCCTTTTCTGTATGCATTAAACTAAGAAACACCAGCTCGGAATTACAGGCTTGGCTTCCTTATGATGCTTTGCCTAAGCAAAGTTATTATCTGATTCTCATTCAACTAAAAAGACACACTTGATACTTTTAAAAAGCTACCACCGAAAATAAGTGTGAAGCTACAATAAAGGGAAAGAGTTTTGTGAAAGCTGGAGTTCCAAAAGAGCTGCAATATCCAATGATACAGAAGGTAGAGTGCAGCACAGGGTCACATTTACCTCCTAATCTCATGCCTTGGACTAGTCATTATCAAAGGAATGGGGGAGAAACATCTCTCAAGTATCCAAGGTTTGCTGCTACAGTGGAATTTTGAAGGAGCATGTCAACTCCATTGGCATGGAAACAGCAACTGCAATTTAGATGCAACAGGAGCACAAAGAAAAGGAAAGGAATTTATTGGTCAGCTTGCTTTTCAGAAAGCATCACATAAGAATAGCCGAACTGCTTTTGTATTCTAAAAAAAACTCCTCTGCTACACAGCACATTTTCTGTGGAAATATTCCAAGAGCTCTTCCTTTAGTGTATTTCTAAATGTGCCTTTTGAATCTGGTTATCAAAATATCTTTCCCAGTCTTTATTTATCCCTTCAAAACAAAGATAACTAAGACAGGGATTTACACATTATCTCCAATTGGATGACAGTGCTCACTAAATTCCCATTAGCTAAATATAAACAAATACATTTCAGGCAAAATATAAAAGATAATGAAATCCTATGGAAGTCAACAAGGTTTTCAGCTAGTCTGCAGCTATCTCCTTCTGAGTGAAGGTGGGTGATGGAAAGAAATCTAATTATCAAAACCTATATTCAGTTTGCTGAGTTGATTAGGAAGCTTGTTTGCTGATTTAATACTGAAAGGGGTGAAACAAGAAACATGGGATCCTATTCAAAATTCCATTTTCAGAACATGAACAGTAAGGCCTGCAGGAATGCTCTGCATTGCTGTCACAATGCTATAGCAAACCCAGTATTCCAAATTGCTACCTCAAAGTCCCAAACTGTAGGTTTTACTTTGCGAGGAGACTTGAGGCTTTTTGCCATAATATTTCTTCATCAAGACAGCTGTCTAAGGATTAATCTTCTACTGCAAAATTAGCTTCTGCAATAAACACTGTTTTAAAGACTGTTTCTCATCTTGGGTCTTTATGTAACTGGGAGCCTGTCACAGCCAGATAAGATCTGCCTAATACATGATATGCCAGCCATGCTTTTGATTTCACAAGAGATCTGACATTTACTCTCTAGTAAGGCACAGGACTGTTCTCTCTCTGCTTCACTGGTCTCAGAGTGCAGAATCTCTGCTGATTCCCCTCTGACATCCACATTTCCACAAAGAGAGCAGACTTTGCCAGGCAACAGCACACAAAATGCCATCAGAAGACGCCAGCCTGTTCAACCTCCTTCCTGTTAGTGGTACAAATCCAGGTCTTACTTAAATTTCTTGCCCGACTTGGCCTGAGTTCCTCCGTTCCATATGTGGTCATCCTCTTCATAGAAGAAAAAAATATCAAGTTTCACATCATCTTCTCCCTGAAAAGAGAGTTCCAAGCTGTCTTCCACCTGGAAGACAAAAATACACACTATATATAACATAAAAATACAAAGCAACTCATGTGAGCAGAAAACAAATTTATTTTCATCGGATATACAGGATCACTTCTAACTGAAGAAAACACACTAATTCTGCATTATTTTTAAACTTATTAAACACTTCTGCAACTGAACTCAAAGTTACAAACCTACAGAAAGACACACATGAAGTAAAATGTTCATTATCTATGTACCTTGCCAAATTTGTGCTTCAGTGGCAACCCTGCTTTCTGGAAGGCTGGAATGATATCTGCTTTGTATTCCCTTATAAAGATTCCCAAATCCACATCTTTGCTGTGAGGAATGACATTGCACTGTCTATACCAGCCTGAGGGGGAAAGATTGAAACAGAAAAATCCCAAAGTAGTTAATTCAGGAACATGAACTCAACAGAACAAAAGCAACACAAAAATGAACTGTCCTAAGGCCACCAGGCAGAAGTCTTTGGCTGAGGCCATAAACAAGACTTCTGCCTTTCTTTAGTATGGAATGAACCACATCAAAGAAAACAAGTATTACTGCACTTATAGTCATCTCTCTCCCCTCAGAAAGTCAGGAATGCAAGAGAAAACAAAGATAAAATCAGTTTTCTAATTTAAATGCATTTATATTAAAAAAATCTCAAAAAATTCTTTATCTAATCAGCAATGAACAGCTACAGGGCCACAGCTGTGCTTCTGATTTGCAACTATTGTTTTATACTGCCTCCAAAATGTTAATCATCTTTCAATCACCACTGCAAAGCAGAAAGACAAGAAGTGGGACACCCTTTTGTCTGCTTCATTAAGGCAGCTTTTAGTAACTGTTCATTCAGAAAATTATATTCCCTGGGATTAAATAAATACAAGCCAAATGTGCACACACGAGTTTTCACAAACTGTTTCAATAAAAAAAGAATCCTCACCAGTTATAAGAAACTATTCCTACCTTCAGCAGAACTGGAAACTTGCATTACTTACTCTAACGGACTGTTATTTTATTAAAAGTCTGGTTTTGAAAGAAAGCAAATAAATGTAAACTGCATTTTAGAAGTCAGTGATAAGCATTGAATTTCATGGGAAGAAAAACAGGGTTAAAGTGTACATGGACAGCGGAAATATGTGCTTATCATTGCATTTTCTAACTGGCATTTCAGTGAATTCCAAGTCACACAAATTAGGGAACTGTTGATTACTTCATAGCAGTGATGAATACAACACAGGTAATTGCTAACGACACTAAATGCTTCACTGGAAATTTGCCCAGCATCTCCACAGCTCAGATTTCTAAAGAAAAAGCTTTTTTTCAGGAGCAAAAAGGCCTATTTCAGTACAGTTATTACCTTCCAACCCAGTGTGTTTGGCTTCTGCTGACATCACAAGCAACGGAGGATGAAGTGTTTAAAGTTTCAGATGAGTTTAAAAATGCAACACAACACAAATATTTTACCGAGACATGTTCCACTGCTCAGCCAGAACTTTACTCCCAAGTTATTCAGTGTCAGGGCAGCCAGATGAAGCAAGGATTTTGCCTTTTTCCTGAATTCCACTGCATCAAGAGAGGCATCATCAGGATACAGCTGCAAGGCAAGAGCAAGCAAGTTACTTGTCTCTTCATTTTTCTCATTGTCCTAGGAGAGAATGATCTTTAGAAGTTTCTTTAACAAAAACCTGTTTTCATATACACAACCCATTCTCAGAGCATGCACTGGAATGACAAGTTAAAATAAAAACTCTCAATCATCAACCTTCCTTTTTCTCCAAATCATCAGAATGGAAGTTAACAGTAGACTAGAATAAGAAAATATATATTAGACACTGATTCTCAGCACTTGGCAGCAACATGGGTGAGCCCTTGTGCTGCATATGCTGAACTCAATTCCCAGAGTCCAAGGGGAACACAGGGACAGGATCAGTCCCTGTCAGCACATCAAGGCTTTTCCAACTACCAGAACTCCATGATTAATTTATTTGGCGCCACCAAGTGTCACAATTGGGCGTTGAGTTTTAAGGACAATTGCCACGGAAAAGAAACAGTGTGAACACAAAAATCTTACAGACACAACTGTAGCAAGGTCTGCTGTCCATGCAAAGCCAAGACCAGCACGGGAGGCTGGGCAAACATTACCAGTTCTAACAAAGGAACAACCACTCACTCAGCTTTGCAATGGATTCCTTTCAGAGCTCTTGGGCAACAAGCAGCCAAAATGAGCTTTTCAAAACAGATGTTTGTCTCAGTGTTAAAGCTCCAGCAAACTTCAAAAAACATTTAAGGGCACATTTTCTCTGCCCGTGGTGGTTTCTGCCTGGAAGCTGAAGTGGAACATACTTTTCTGTCTTTCACATGTGAAAGGACAACACATGGATGCCCTTGTGACCCTCCTGCTACACAAATAGGGATCTACAGCCTATTAGACTGAACAGGAGTGGTTCTCCCTTTCCCCAACACCTAAATGACTGAAGAATGGAGCCTCCAGTATCCTTTTCCCCTCTTCCATGAACTCAGAGAGGGCTCAGATTCAGTGGTCTGGCTCTGACTCCACAGCCTTAACTGTGAACTCTTGGTTAGTTTATATCTCGTGCCTTTTTCAACTTAGTAAAAAATGGACTGCATCAGAGACTTTTCTATCTACTAAATCAGGTAGCAAAATTCTAAAAATAATGCTCTGAATAGTGGTGAAAACATTAGCTTACACAGTCAGAATAGCAATTAAATAAGTCACTTTGGAATGTGACCATTTCAAATAAGCCAACTGAGGAATATGGAACTGCAGGACATGGTTCAAAAAATGTAAAATGAAACACCACTTAAAATTTTGAGAATCGCCATGAGGAAAGTTTTCAGCCATGAAAATACACAAGATGTTGGTTTTATTTACATGAGATCCATTTATGAGTAAGGGTGTGTGAGAACTATGGATATGTTTGCACCCTCTTGGAAAAAAATTGTGCTCGCAAGTGAAAAAATAGGCAGCCATGACCATCAGGTGAAGTTTTACTTTCATTACAACTTAGTAAACTCTGTGTAAGGAGAATCGAGAGCTGTATTTAACTTTGTGAATGTGAACAGTCCCATTTAGGTCAAAAACCACCAGTGAGCTGTTCTGAGGTTTGGGTTAATCAGTGAAAACACATTTCATCTCAGAGACACCACCTGGTTACCACTAACCTGAAAGAAAGCCCGAGCTTCTCTGTACCTACATTCAAGAAATCTAGAGTGGGACATCTCCTGTAGAAAACTGGACGGATTTTTTGGAATTTGAACTTTTAAATCATCAATGGAAACAAGCAGAAGTTCTGGCCTGCACAGAAAGGAAGATAATACATTACTCCATTTAATTCCTTTACAAACCACGTGGCACTTCTTCCTTTAACTTGGGTTATATCTTAATGCCCGCTACTGGCAGTGATTCCACTGTCCAAATACAGCTGAAACCAAAAAAAGCAACAGGAGCTTCAACAAATTCCCCATACATTTCAAAATTTTGTTTAAAAAGAATTCTTACACTTCCAAACCCCAAGTTAATTTCTCAGATTATTGATTGCTTTACTGACTCACAACTTGAATTTGTTCAGAGATGTTGTTCAGTGTTTTTCAAAATTCAGCCTATTTAGTTGTTTGAGATGCACTTAAGAATCAAATTTTGCCCTGTGCTTGAGGCTATTTGCTTTTAAAAATTAAAAACTGTTCAGCCTTCAAAATGATTGAAGTGGGATTATTTAACACCTTACACAGTTTACTTCAAACATGTAGGCACATAACCTACAGATACCTACCCATAACATATAGATTCCACATATGAAAAGAACGGGGTCAAATTAAGGGAAAAAGCTAAACAGATTTATTTTGACCTGTGAAATGTCTCAATATTTTTCTCATTTTCTCAGAAATGATGTTCTCAAAGCCTGCACTTAGGGCCTGAATCATACATGAGCTGAATTTTATAACCTGACTTCAGGGAGGAGAGCAGTTTTACACACAAAGTAATTTTGGGGGTGCCATGATGACTTTCTCCTTCCCCTGTTGTGAACTCACTTTTCATAGGCTCCAGGGTAGCGACCGAAGTGGAGTTTCCGGAAAGGCACAAACTTCCTGTCCATGTGTTGCTTGAGTCTCAGGGGTCCATGCCAGAGGAAATTGCCACTCCTCTCATAGAAGACCACCAGGTGAATGGCATGGGATGCCAGTTTGAATATGTAGTGCAAGGGAATTTCCATCCCAGACAGGTCATCCATCCCATCCAAGCGGGGGTCCTTGTTTATGATCTTTA